>JALMQS010000061.1:3781551-3804818 GCA_024734495.1 Forficula auricularia | reverse complement strand
TTTAGCGCCCGAACAAATAATTACTCTTTTTTAGGACACTTTTATAGTAATTTCTAATTTTCTTATTTTTGTTTTGTTTTGTTTTTAGTTTAAAAATTTTTTAATTTAATTTTTTTAAACCCCCGTTGTTCGATTTCAACCAAAATCTAATCAGTTCTTATTCTTAATGTAGAAAAACTACATATGAAATTTGGTTTTGATATTCACACTAGTTTTTGAGCTAGAGGGTATGTACACAAAATTTGCTAACATACGTACTTACTAACAGAGAAAACAAATGATATCTCGAAAAATTAATGTTTTGACCTTCATTCATTAAAGCTTTTTACTTTACCATACAGGGTATAGTCAATTATTGTAATCATGGATGAAAAAAGTGGGAATTTTATATAAGATATAATTGAAACAAAAAGTGTAATTTCAGAAATTTTTTAATTTTTTATTTTTGGTCAATAACAAAACAATTCAAAAGCTTGTGTCAAACAACTACCAGGCTCTTTATTCTTTATCCATTTTCAAGAAGGTATTAGGCAAGGAGCTAAGGAGGAACAGCTAGGCTAGAAAAGCAGGAGTAAATAGTATCCATCTTTAAGACAGTTCTTTTTATTATTAACAGTGATAAAAAACAAGTTTGATTTTCTTCATATATTTTTTGTTTTTTATTAAAATTGTTTATGTTTTAGATTAGACTGTATATATTTTAATTTTCCTTAAAAACAATAAACTAGTTTCAAGTTTTTTGACACTAGAGTTAGGTTAATTGACGCACTTTACGTGTATTTATTCTATTTCTCGTGTTCCAAATATTAATTCGGCAAAATTTCCTTACAATTGTACCTGATTTAAAAACTATAGTTATTTTTATAATATGTATTTAAAAATTGTTAAACAACCCATTCATGTGTTTAATTGTTTTTCGCTTTTTCTTACAATTGTACCTGATTTAAAAAACTATATTTTTGGTATTTTTATAATATATATTTAAATTTTTTATTTGTTTTATAACTTTATTAATTCTTAATCTTTGAATTGTGTAAAAAACATTGGTTTAATAAATAAATAAAAATTAATTTGCCTATCCACATAACTTTACCATACACCTATTTCCTCTCTTATATTTAGTATCTAATAAAATAATATTTAATCTTTTACGAAGGAACACTCCCTTCAGTTTAGATTAGATTTCAAACCTTATTGTTCTTCCCCCTTTTAGACTGTTCCTATAAAAAAAATTTCAGACAAAAGTTGTAGAGGTTAATTATCAGAGTATTAGGCATCTGCAACCAAACTGGTATCAGGCATATTAACGTTGTCATGAATTTTTTAAGATTTCAATATTGCGGCCTGCAGCGCACATACAAAATTGGGATACATATATATATATAAACTTTTGAACGGTTTTGGGGTCTAGGGACCATGATCGGAGAAACTATGATGGAATTTTTCGGAAGTTGCACCATGAGAGTGAGCCCAATAGGTATTTTTCTTCGTAATCTACCTAATAATGAGTACGAGTGCGCTCTTTTGTTTTATCAAATTTTTACTGAAAATAGCTATTTAAATTCATTGCAGATTTAAGAAATAACATTTTTGAATATTTATTTATATATATGTTCTATTTAAGAACCTTTTTATTTAAAGATATATAGTTTAAACTATATAAATATTAGCATTGCTCTTATGGGCATTCTCTATTCTTCCCATTCACAAGATGGCGGCTGGTGACGTCAGGTGGAGACACTTTCTCGAGCTAGCCTTACCTCCCTACCTCCCTGGTATTAGGTCATTCAACAAGTCCGTAGGATCACACATAGATGGCGTTACTAGAATTTTTCCATGTGTTTTTTATTTAGTGCTAACCTTCAAACTATACGTGTATAAATTTGACAGCAATCTGACTATTGATTCGTGAGTTATAGCATTTTGTGTGAAGCAACTTTTGTTATTGAAAAAAAAATGGAAAAAAGTGAATTTCGAGTTTTAATAAAGCATTGCTTTTTGATGAAAAAAATACAGTGGAAACCAAACAATGGCTTGATAAACATTATCCGAACTCTGCTCCATCGAGACAAATGGTAGAGAAGTGGATTGCTGAATCTAAACGTGGTCGTACCAGCACAAATGATGCAGAGCGCAATGAACGCCCAAAAGAGGCTGTTATTCCAGAAAACATAAAAAAATCCACAAATTGGTTATGAATGATCGCAAATTGAAGGTGCACGAGGTAGCTGACATTGTAAAGATATCAGATGGTAGTGTTTTTACCATTTTACACGAACATTTGGGTATGCGAAAACTCTGTGCAAAGTGGGTGCCGCGTGAGCTCACAGTCGACCAAAAACAACAACGAATCGATGCTTCAGACGAGTGTTTGGCGCTGTTAAACCGCAATAAAATGGAATTCTATCGACGATATGTGACAATGGATGAGACATGACTTCACTATTACACACCAGAATCCAAAAGAAGTCCAATGATGAAGTAATCGCTGAAACTGAGGCCTATTTTGACGAGAAAGAGAAATCGTACTATAAAAGTGGTATCGAAAAGTTGGAAAATCGCTATACTCGTTGTATCGCCCTCGAAGGCAACTATGTTGAATAATAAAATCGAGTTTTGTCAAAATTTTGTTTTTTTCTTACTTATCCTACGGACTTATTGAATGACCTGTTATATACAGTGGCGTGCTGTCCATGGATGCTGTGAATGTCTCTAAAATTTCAAAACATTGAGAGTATTCTCATACCGTGTCAAAAAATCTAATATAAAATTTGAAAAATAACGAAAAATTCTATGATGCCGTCCGTCTTCGATGAAATTTGCAAAAAGGAGCCGTGAATAAAATGAAATTTATAAAAATTAATGGTTCTTTTTTGGACAGCTTCCCCTGGTTGAAAAGTCACCATCCGCCACTGATAAGTACATATACTTTTTTATAATAAGATTTATTAAAAAGAATTATATTTGGCACAAGAAAGCTTTATAATGTTTAATCTCAAAAATATAGCGGTTCAAATAATTATGAAGAGAGCAGTCTCAAAAGAAAATGTTTTGTCGATATTTTGAATTATTTCACCTAGTTTGGACTAAGCTAAATATGGAAACAAAAAATGTTTCAATTGCATCATCAATCATTTAACAAATAAAATATTGAACATTATTTTGTAATAAGATTTGATTTAACAAGAGGGATTTACAAATTTCAAGGCTATGAATTTCTTGTTTTGTTGAAGGCCTTGTTGCGTTGACCAGTATGTCGCGTGAATCTCCATCCAACACTTTTATAAGGTTATTATACCAATAAACCTTTGCAAATCCGGCCCGAGTGGATGTAATAATGTTCAGATTGTTAGCCTTTAGCCATCGGTTAAAGGGAGTGGAGTACAAAAACTAAAAACATCATCTCCAATTTATTACTAGAAAATATTTTTACAATTTTTCTGAACCGATGAGTGCGAGGAGAAAATCTCTCAGGTGTTTGGGGGGTTCCCCGGAGGCGTCGGGCATCCTTCCTGTGTCGCAGCTCTCTTTAATTAAATAAGGCAAAGGCCTGGACATCATCCATTGGGCATCCCATCACTTACGCAAATGGACACAGGCTAAATAAGCTCGTCCATTCGATTCCGTGCATCTTAATGGCCACTGCTCCTTTTCGTGCCTGGATCCGCAGCCCTGTTATTAATTCCCACTCACACGGGGTTGTCATTTAATTAAAGGCCACCGGAGGGAAAGTCAGTCAAAAATTTCCCGATTCATGAATTGGGCTTGAATAGGCGACCTGAGTTGTGGCAATTTTGTGCACAATTTCACCCTCAACATCGATACGAAGCCGTAATCAAAGTGAACAGGAAAACGTTTCGCTAATCATTGAACAAAATAATCGCTCTAATTTTCTCTTTATTACCATTAATATTTCTTAAATGGATTTATCCCTTTAAAAGTAAAGAGATTATGTCTAGAATAGGTATACTGTTCGCAAATTTTGATAGTGAAAATTTTTAATATTTTGTCAACGAACTGTTTGAGCTGGAAAGTTGAACCTGGAATATAGATTTACCATTCTTTTTAGAAAAATATAGCATGCTTCTACAGAGTACAGAGTTCCAAACGATTTCAAGCTATTAAGGTATATATTCAGTTCCAGGGTACCGGAAAATTTTTGGGGCCGGGTTAGACCATCGGTTGGCGTACAAGCCTGCTAATCAAGTGACCCGGGTTCGAATCAGACTCGAGGCAACCGGTTATAAATCTGATCCCTACATAGAAGTCATAATTTGATCATAGTATCGTAAATTGGCTGATGGCTAGAAGGGCCGAAAAACCAAAAAATCCATGCTTTTTTAATTATTTATCAAAAATGCTCGCGACACACAGGTTGATGAGGAACACTGGTTTAGAGAGCCCAAAATCTAAACAGTTCTCCAAATTGAAAATACAAAAATTTTGCTACAGAACAAACTTTCTAAGACGATTTTCTTTTATGAATTTAATTTTTCTATTGAATGATAAAGATGAAGAAAAACGTAAAACTTTTTCACGACCCAGTACGTTTGCCAGGTAGAACAAGAATTTCTTCACATTATTGTCTGAATTTTATTGAAGTTCAATTAAATATTTGTTTTCTCTATAACGAGTATAATTTTGATCCAAGAGCAAAAGGCCATTCCTAGAATAATAGAAATTAAAAATTGAATCTTTAATTATCTGAATGTCTTGACTTCCATTTCCTTCGCTATAAAGAAAGAAGTTAGATAATTCTATGCACACCCTTTTTAGTTATTTTCCTCGATCGGATTCTAATGAAAAAATCACCCACCTGCACATTTATTAATTAGGAAAAATTTGAAAAAACTTTCCAAGTTGCTAGATAAGCCGTATTAATTACCTAATAATCAACTTAAATATAAATTGTTTATTTATGCCTATATTATGACTTCGCATTAAAATCTCAATATTTTTTTTTTTTTTTGCATTTTTGAACCGAAACTTTTAAAGCTAGAGCAGTGTTTCTCAACCTTTTTTGATTTCCGGCACACTAAAAATATCTGGAATCATTTGCGGCACACCTGAATATAAAAAAAAGTTAAAGTTGTATAATACAAAAAAAAAACTTGAAATAATTACAAAATAATACTATTTCAAATTTACAAAATCGATGCAATTTTAATTATTTATCAAAAAGTCTCGTGGCACACAGGTTGAGAATCACTGGTGTAGAGGGTAAGCAAAATAAAGGAATTATATTAGAGGCGTCGAATAAAGATGAGCATTAAATCGAAAAGGGGTGGATTGTTTTTGACCCAGTTGCCTTATCATTTATACTAGTCTAGGGAGGGTGTGGAAAGTGCGATGATTCTTTCCAATGTTGATAAAATAATGCAGGGAATTTTGCCTAGAATTATGTTAAACTAATTTGGTTGTAATTTATGCCAGCCAGCGAGCGAACTGGTTTGCATAAATAAACCGAGATTTTATGGGCTGCATGGAACACGCAATCATGTCGATGATAAGAGATAAAGGCTGGTGTGGCATCGATGATCCGATGCTCGCCTCATCCCGGAGTTCATTCTCCATCGGCATTTATTCCATTTGTTCGGCTAACGAGCAGCCAGTTGATTGATGATAATTAAGCTTAAATGATATGGCGACAAGCACAGGGGTTGCAAATCGTGGGGGGACAATGAATCGTTCGGAAATCCCGTGAGAAAACTCAACTCCATTAAATTGGGTCACCATCCCGTGATTTTCTTCTCTTTTTGTCATTTATTTATTTATCTTTTATTCCTTTTATTAATCGAACCATAACTTATTGTCCTAAAAGGAGAAGATAAAAAAAAGGCAAATCCATTCGTCTTTTGAATTTTGACAAGCATCCGTCCTTTTATTTCTTGTTTTTTAAAAAAATTGAAAATCAATTCTCTTTACGTCATTATCGGAAACAAAGGAGTAGTTAATTCCTCGACAGGAGTTGTTTATTGGCTTACAGTTGGCGAATTCGGAATCGGAAAATATCTAGAATCTTAATGGAATGTTTAAACTTTTGTGCTCAAGCTAGTAGTTCTGCAAGTATTTCCGATAAATTATTTAAAATATTAGTTCAATTTTTGATTAGAAACAAGCTTTAGTTACTAATAAAGATGCTTATTTAGTTGACTCGTTACGAGAATTAATTAAATTAATTATGAAATTGACATTGGGAGAAGCAAATCTAAAAAGTTTTTTCTACTATTTGGAACAGCCATAACAATATAAAAGGAAATCACAAAAGATTGTCCTCTAATGATCCGAGATGGAATGGAATATCTACTCGTATATATATATATATTAAGTTTTTGTCTGTACATTGGTCCAAATCACGCCAATTTTGGTTGCACACGTTTCAAGCAAATTTATGAACGAAAACACCCCCAACACAATTTCTGTCTGTATGTATGTATGGTATGTGTGTTTCCGTGGGTTTCGCGAAAAGTTGCTCACGATTCACGAAAAAACGGCTGAAGGGATTATTATGAAATTTCATATTTGCATGAGATGTCTTCTAACTTACGTTTATAACGTTTTGATATTTTGACCCCAAAAGGGGGTAGGGGAGCGCACCAATGGAAATTATCATATAACTCCTAAAGTATTAACTCTACAGCAAATTTTCTAATGAGCAAAATTGTAGGCGGTGTGATTTCTGATGTGATTTATGACAAATTTTGTTTAAAAAAATCCCCCCCCCTCCCAAAAAGGGGGGGGGTTGAAAAAATGTGAATTCTTGCCCTTGGAGGAAACTCAACCAAATTTTGTATACATAATCTGTGGGGCTCTAGAGAGGTAGAAATTCAAAAACTAACCTCCCAAAATGGGGGGAGGGTCGAAAAAATGTAAATTCTTGCTGTTGGAGCAAACTCAACCAAATTTTGTACACATAATCTGTGGGGCACTAGAAGGTTAGAAATGCTAGCATGCCTAGCAAGAGGGCCACCGTAGGCGGGCCTTGCAGCTTAGTCTTTAATATTTTAATTATATGTCGGAAAAGTTGCTTAAAAATTAAAAATAATCTATTCCATCTCGAAACTAGTAGATGACAACCTCTTTCTTTTGAAATTTAATGTCTGCTTCTATCGGCAATTTGAACTCTTACTAACATAAGATATATTCAATTTGAGAAAAGTCATTCAATTGCTCTTGAAATTTTTAAGAAATTCAAAATTCAAAACTATTTATTTATTTTGAAATAAAGTTCTTCCTAAATTTGCATTCAGAAGTGCTGGTGTCCTCTTTTTTTTTATAAAATATTAAATTTTGATGTAATATTTATTTAATTCAAAAAACAATCAATAAATTATTTTGAAAAATTATTTATTTTTAACAAAATAACACCTGATACTGACGTAAGATATTTTGATATCCATAAAATAGGGGGGGGGGCCCCCCGGCAAATATAATATGAGGATTAGGGAAGATGGGATCAGAGCTACCGTGACGTCACATAGATTCATCACTTTCATTTTTATTCTTTTAATAACTAAACTCACAAAAAGTATTTTCTTTTTAATAAATATGATTTCTTATATTGAATATAGTATATGAAATACTGAATTTATTCATGTGCTATTTTAAAAAAAGGTGGTCGGAAATGCCCTGATTTAGATTGACGTATCTTTTGGACGGCCCTATACTTAAAAATAATTTATTAATCTTCTTAGTAGACTACAGATGAAATTATAATCGAAAAATAAAAATTAAATTAACATCTAAGGTAATTCAATGATAGTGTCTTGATCATTGATTGAAATAAAATGAAAGATTTCAATTTGCCGATGGTAATAGAGATTTAGGTTTACTAGAAAATCATAAGATGATGTCATCTATTAAATCCGATGGAATGGAGATGGCCCGGATTGCTGTTACTGGCACTCGGGTTCGATTCCTGAGGGGTTGAAAAACAACCCGTCTGACATATAATTTAAAATATTCCATTCCATCGGATTTAATAGATGACATTATCTTATGATTTTCTAGATTGAAATAAAATATAGAAATATATCATATTCAAAATTTTTTTTATTGGATTACAGTATATTAAAAACCATATATATTCATAATATATATCTGGGAAAGGCTCTGATTATGTATATAGGCCTCTGATAACAAGGAGAAAGATGCCCAAAACGCTAACTTTGCTTAAAGCTGAGAGGGGAACTTGGAAAATGATTTGATTAGAAACTGAATAGCCCTCATTCAAAGGATAATATAAATACTTCACAGATTGTTTTTGATCTTTCTCATGATGGGATTTTCACAAACATCAATTTGTCTAATAAAGTTTAAACATTAAACTGTCCAATAGTTTTGATAGTTGAAATATCAGCTCTAAATAATACCACAAAGCCAGAAATATAAGGGACATCAGCTTAAGATACTTATAAAATAATGTTTTAGTAGCTTTAATTAGTTTTAATAATAATAATACTCTAATAATAGTATTTACTCAGAAAATGCAACCCCTAAAAGTAATAAAAGTCATGAAGGATCCTTGCTTTCCTAAAATAAAAAAAAAATATTCAGAGCTTGGAATGGAGATCATGGTGATTGAGGACCCTGAAATTTTTGAAGGATTGAAGGTTGTTGAATTGGGAAAAGGGGAAAGGAAGTAGGAAGAGAATTCTAGTGGTGAAAGGCTTAAATGAATTGACAAATATGTTGGTTTTATTTTGGGGAAATTGTTTTATCAGAGTACAAAATACATACTATATGTTCTTAACATTTATCTATCTATATAATAAAAATGAATTTCTTTTTCTTTGTAAGCGCAGATCTCTCAAATGCCTGGACCGGTTTGGCTATTTTTTTTTTAATGTTCGTAATAGTCTATTTCAGGTTAATACGTTAAAAAAAATCGGAAAAGTTGCCCAGAAAATTGGAAAATTCACGAAAAACTAAAACAATATCTGTATAGCCAACATAGCTTGCCAAACAATAAAAGAACTAAACTAGCAAACTAAACATTTGTTGGCGGCACTGTTTGTCATATTTTTGAATGTCATTCATTCTTAATAGCATAGATAATAGAGTTCTAACCACATTATCGTTGAAGAAGAATTTAATAATGCAACAAAGATTTAAAAAACTATTTATTTTTTTTAAAGTACTTTTAAAAACAAAAATTAAAAAAATAAACTAATATAAATATAAAATATAATTTTACAAAAAACTATATACCTATGACCTTTTTTTGTGGTCCTCAAGGTACTTAATTACAATGAATTTTAAATCCCACAAATATTAATTTGACAATTTAATTGATGAACTCAAAAATTGTTATTTAATTAAATAAACTGCAACAGATCGTTGCTAAACTTTATCCAAATTCATTTGAAATATTAATATGTTTATTCCTATATTATTAATCAGATATCACTTGCAATTTGCAGTTCATGTTAACCATGCGCGGATCCAGGGGGGGGGGGGGAAACTAATATAAATATAAAATATAATTTTACAAAAAACTATATACCTATGACCTTTTTTGTGGTCCTCAAGGTAACAATTAATTACAATGAATTTTAAATCCCACAAATATTAATTTGACAATTTAATTGATGAACTCAAAAATTGTTATTTAATTAAATAAACTGCAACAGATCAAGTAAACTTTATCCAAATTCATTTGAAATATTAATATGTTATCTTATATTATTAATCAGATATCACTTGCAATTTGCAGTTCATTTTAACCATGCAAGGATCCAGGGGGGGCTATTTTCGGGGGCGACCGCCCCCCCCCCCCCCCCCCCCAAAGTATTGAGATCAACAATTTTTATATGTTTATTTAATCTTTTTTTTTATATATAACATTAAATTTTAAAATTGAAGAAAATAAAGCTCCTATGGGGGGGGGGGGGGCATCTCTGACCCCCCCACCCCCCGCTTGGACAATTCGACCGCGACGCACTTCCGAGATCAAAGTAGATCTTATATACCGCCCCCCCAATCAGAGGTCTGGATCCGCGAATGATGTTGACTTTGTTTCAAAAGTAATGATCGATCCTCATTTAACAGTCGAGGAATAACCATTCTACATTCGATTTTTGACGTTTCGGTTTTTATTGCGCCATTGGTGAAGACATGGAGGAATCGACTTAAAATCAAAAATAGCAATCGATTCTTATCTAATACTTGAGGAATAATAATTCTACATTAGATTTTTGACCCTTCGATTATTATCGGTAACCATTGCTGAGACATGGAGGAATCGACTTAAAATCAAAATAGCAATCGATTCTTATCTAATACTAAAGGAATAACAATTAATCGACTTAAAATCAAAATAGCAATCGATTCTTATCTAATACTAGAGGAATAACAATTCTACATTAAATTTGACCCTTCGATTATTATTAGTAACCATTGCTGAAGACATGGAAGAATCGACTTAAAATCTAAAATAGCAATCGATTCTTATCTAATACTTGAGGAATAACAATTCTACATTAGATTTTTGACCTTTCGATTATTATTGGTAACCATTGATGACGATATGGAGGAATCGAATTAAAATCAAAAATAACGATCGATTCTTATTTAATACTAGAGGAATAACCTTATTGCATTCCATTTTGATGTTTTGACTATTAATGGCAAGCTCTACTGAAAACGTGGAAGAATCGACTTAAAATCAATAAGACTAAATTCTTTTATGATAAACAACTCAAGCTTGAGAATAAGAGAATTTTTTATAAATAAAGATTTTTAATACATTTTAAATATTTATTTCATCTTATTTGTTATGAGTGTATATTACAGTTAAATAGAATCTCAAATTATGTCTATTTATGACTTTATAATAAAACAATTATATTTATTCTGTTACTAATAAAACATCAATAAAGCAGCCGCGTGGGGTTCAGGGGCGAAGCCCTGGTTGGGGCAGTGCCCGCCAAAGGCGGGCCTTGAAGCTAGTACCTAATAAATTCTTTTGTTTGTTTTTCACAGAAACTTTTTTATATTTTTATTTTCGCCTTCCTCTGATTCCATGACTCTCTGGAGGTTGCTACCCCCAATTTGAGAAATGCTGCTCTAAATTAATTTCAAAATTCGACAAAAAAAAACTAAAAATTTATTTTCATTCACATCAAAAAAGCTTGATTTCAA
The DNA here is from genome assembly GCA_024734495.1 of Forficula auricularia. Taxonomy (NCBI): domain Eukaryota; kingdom Metazoa; phylum Arthropoda; class Insecta; order Dermaptera; family Forficulidae; genus Forficula; species Forficula auricularia. Next base: position 3,793,676 of record JALMQS010000061.1, on the reverse strand, counting down.
ACTTATATTCGATGTACTCTTAATTATAAGGATCCTATTATTAAAACATATCCTTTTAAATTTTTCAAGAAATAATTATAATCAAAGTATAAATTTAAATATCATACACAACTTTTTTTGGCTCATGAACAATAAGACACCGAGTGATACCTATTATATTAAAAAAAAATTAAATTATAATTATTTAGTTATCTTTAAAAAATGCTATCTTCAAAGAATTTTATCATAATAATCAGGACCGGATCTAGGGGGAGGGGGAATCCCATCGGCACATTTTTGAAGCAAGCGGGAAATTTTTTTTAATGTAATTTTTAAAGTACAATGCTGTTAAAATTTAAATGATTTACCTATTCTTGATGACCCACTATTACTATTTTTACTTTACAGAGTATGGTCATTTGGTCATATATTGTAATCGTGCATGAAAGTTTTTTTTTGTTGCTTCTTTTTTCGAAATATCTCAAAAACGGCTGAAACTATTTTAGTTAAAAATTGGGCGAAATCATGGTATTTCGGTCTATAAAAAATCCCTAATAAGTGAACATCGAAAAAATTATATTTTTCGAGATAATAATTGTTTTATCAAAATGTCTGTTAGTCTGGTTGTTAGTCTATTATTCTGTTAGTACGTGAGTTACCAAATTTTTGTGGGCGAGCAAGCTCAGGCAGAAACTAGTGTGAATGTCAAAACCAAATTTAACACGTAGTTTTGGTGGATTGAGATTAAGAGCTGATTAGATTTTGGCATATCGACCCAAAATTAAGGGGGGGGATTAAAAATTAAAAATCTAGGTCATTTGAGCAAACTCACCTAAATTTTGTATTCATAATCCAGGGCCCCCAGAAGTCTAAAAATTCAAAAAACTAACAGCTCGAAATGGAGGGGGGGGGGGGTTAATAAATTAAAATATAGCACCTTGTACCAAACTCTACCGACTTTGTATACATAATCAGTGGATTCCCAGAAGTCTAAAAATGCAAAATACAATAACTAACCACCCAAAATGGGGGGAGGGGTGGCAAAAAATGAAAAAATAGGTCTATGAACCAAATTCAACTAAATGTTGTATACATAATCAGTGGGCCCCCATTAATCTAAAAAACTAACCCCCCCCTACATGATTATAAATAATTTTATTAAATATTAGTGAGGGGCCAGGTTGTATGGTAAAGTCAAGTGGATGGCCACATCAGAACGTGTCAATTTATTTACCATACTTTAATTGAACAATTACAAATTTCGAAAAGGTCACATGTCTGAAAATTCAAATGCTCAGGAATGAAAAAAACTAATTATTTTCTAAGTTGAGTGTAAAATTTATAAAATTTATTTTTGAGTTACATTTGGGGGTACTAAAATTAATACCAGAATTGTGCTTTTTTCGAGCATAGTAGGTGCAGTGAAGCTTTTGGATTACATTTATATGAAAACGTGTATTTGTCAACTTTATCGGAATTCTTATTCAATTCTTTTATAAAACATTGAGGGGGGGGGGATGACCAGCGGCAAATTCAAGCTGTCCCCCTGACAAAAGACCAAGATCCGGCTCTGATAGTAATTGACTAGGAAGAACATTCTCCCAAGAGATTTGATTAGTGGTGGATATTAATTATAATTTAATTAAAATCTGTAAATATTTTATGGTTACTCCGGGTGCCTGGTCCCTGATTATAAATCTCGACACGGCTCTACATCTATACATCTTGACACCTTTTTAATGAGAAGTAATTTAATAGGAATTTCAAATCGGCGTTATAAAATGTGCCCCCCGCTCCCCACCCGTCAGTCGGCTCTGGATTTTATTTAAGTAATTGGTAGCTAAAATGGTTTGTGACTATTAAGGATGCGATAATCGACGGTGGCAGTAAGACACGGCTTTGACAAGGCGGGGGCACGTGCCATGGTCCATCTTGTCAGCCGCACAATGAAAGTATTTAATCACGCGAACGAGGTGTGGAATGTAAACACCCCGTGGTGGGTGTGACTGCGATTGTCTCACAAAGCCAAAGCAGCCTGAAAAAAAGATAAACAAGCTTGGATAATTACTTGAGTGTTAGCGCCTCGCGCACGGACCCAATTTCGTGAAATTATCCTGGGCCTTTTTTGCTTCGACCGCCCCTCCGGGCATTCATAAATAAGCGAGCTAATAGTTTTGGAATCATTAATATATTTACGACGGCTCGTCAATTTTCGTCGCATCTCGGCTCCGCTCGGAGCGCTGCCATTACTGAGTACACTCGCTGGACCAAAAGAATATGTGACGGATGTCAATGACAATTTGTCATTTCTCAATGGATCTAAGCAATTCGGAGTGGTGATCTTGTTGTGATTTTTTGCTATTTGTTTTCTGACATGCTGTTTTGCGCTCAACTAGCGCATGTGTCAGTGAGCGGTGGGCTAGCGGCGCAGGACGCGAGTGTACGTTCTCTGGTTGGCGGCCGGCGGCCGAAGGCGTGGCTCCTTGTCTCTGCCATTGGCCCAACGAGCGCGTGCTAGTTCGTTCCTCGGCCACGTGGGAGCGTTGCCAGCGCCAGAGAGCATGCTGTTTCAAGCACAAGCGTCAGTCGAGCGAGTGTTGTCGTTCTTGAAACGTTCATACTGACTGTATATATCGCCTTGTCGTGTGCGTGCGGACGTGTGCCTGCTTTGTCAATCAGTGTCTCATGGAGTCATGTAGTCAGCCCGGCTGTTCTGGGGTGGTGACATTGACTCGTGGGGAATATGTGAACGATTTCCATCGGAAATTTTTTTGACACGTTTTCCAACCCCCGAACCTCGTGGTACACGCGCGCGCGTGTGCGTGCGTGCGTGAATGTGTACAAGTGAGTGCAAGTGCGTGTGCGTGTGTGCGTGAAACGCACGCACTACGACGATGCCGCACGTGAGTAGCGGCGCTGGCGACGACCTCGGCAGCACCGACGAGGTCAAAGTGTTCAAGGAAGAGGGCGAAGAAGAGAAACGCTCCTCCGAGAACCTCACCGAAGAGAAAAGCAGCCTCATCGACCTCACCGAGTCGCAGGTACACCGATACCGCTCTCGCTCTTTTGACAGGTGTTCTGCCTGCCACCAAAGACCAATCACGTCAACGGGGTCCCCCCCGGCAGCAACAGGCCAACACTAGACTGCAACAATCAAACTATCCACAACTATCTTCACAGCTGTGTCCATATTAGAAAAACCCTCACTTTCTTCCTTTTATTGCTTTCAAGAAATCGAAAATCCTCACCATTTTACCCCGAATTTAGCAATCAGTTCAAAAATCATTCTTTTAGATAAGGGTTATGTCAAATTCTACTGCTAGTTAAAGTACGAAATTGCTAAGGTTTCAAAACCACAACAAATATCTTTACCATCGTCTGAACTTGATATTTTGTCCCCTTAAGTAATTAGTAATCATCACCATCCCCCACATCCATCACAAAACATAAGCATGATAAGTTGGAAATCTTTTTAATAAAATTCTGTCCTTTTTTAATAGTGCAATCAGGGCTTAATTTCAGCGGTAACTGTCCAGAACGGCGTTCCGGTTCTTTTTTACTCACTCAAGAACGCAAATTTTTCCAAGTGTTCCGGATCTTTTTAATAAGAAATGAAGCCCTGATTGTAATCGCCTTTTTTCTAGTATGATTTTGGCATTTTTCAAAAAATTATTCTCTCTCTTGCCCTTTTTTTGGTACCCATCACCTGAGACAAGTGCCTCACTCGCCTCACCCTTGATCCCGATTTTCTAAACACTCATTCTCAAATTTAGTCAACATACTCGTTTCAAAGGTTTCAAATATGTTATGTTTATTTATATTCTTTGATAGAAAAAATAAGACGATAAGAGATCAAACGTGAACATAGAATAATATTGTCAACAATATTCGATTAGATTCAAAGTGAACGAAAGATTAAAAATTATTTCATCAAAGTATTCCTTTAAACAGCTGCGAAAAGACCATATATATAAGTTTTCATTAGAAATTATGTATCATCATTTCTTAAAAAACAATGAAAATGTTTCTATATTTTTTAATATAATTTGAAATTATAAAAAAATAAACATTGAAATAACATTGAAATTTCAACTTGGATATTCATTTTTAAATAATTTTCCATTTTCAAGGATAAAAATTCTCATTTTATCATAAACTATTTGTGGTCAAAATCTAGCTTATCCAAATCCTCTCTTTCATTTCTGTTTTTTCATTTTTATATAATGATTTTACTATCAAAGCTACAGAAATTAAATTTACAACTCGTTAGGGCTTAGGAAAATAAGAAATATAGTAGAAAGAAATTTAAAAAATTAGTTTTGTTCAAATTCATTCCTTCACTACCTGGAATTCTTTTCTATCGCCCACAATTCATGGGATGTTTGTCTAAATTCAAAAAAAATGCCACCATACATTATTTACCCATGATTACTCACATGAATATCTTTGTACACTATTATTTCTAAACCAAAACAGTATATATAGAAAAATTAACAGTGAATAATAAATAAATAAATAATAAATATGGGTATATCTAGTTGCTATAATCCTTTAGAATATTTAATTTCTTTAAGTAGATTTTTTTTCAAAATATTTCAAAAAGGATTAAAACTATTTTTATGGAAAGTAAGCGAAAACACCAATAACTGCAGCCATGTTCTTTCTAATCAAATCAATAATCCCTCTAAAGCCTCATTTTGCTGAAAACGCCATTTTCCAATAATCAACATTTCTTGTCTGACAACAAATAAGCAAATCACCAAACATTAATTAATTTTTTTTGCACTATAATAAATTCTAAAGCTGTGATTCTCTTCCTTTCCATATCTTTCAAAGTGTATAATTGTTATTCCTTCAACACTAGGTATCGAAAATTCCACTACGATTTAACCCTTTAATATTTTAAAAATTGTTTTATCTTTTCTTTCCTTCTAGGATACAAATTTTTTTTTTAATTTATAGGTATATTTCATCTTGCATCTTTATCATTAAATAACTTAATCTCATCTTTATTTTAATATTTCCCTAGAATATTTATTTACTTACTATTCTAATCTTATATATACTAGTGGTCGTTAACTTATCAAACAATATCTTTTCGTGATTCAAGATAAAAATTTTGTCATTCCATGATTTCAGAAAACAGTTTTCTTTCAGTCGAAACCCTTTTTGAGATGGCTAATCTTCTTTTAACCATTGTCAGAAGTTGACAAAAGATTTGAAAATAGAATTGGGAAATTTCAATAATAACTCACTTAAAGGGAAGAAAAGGATTAGTGAAATCAGTTAATATTATGTTTTTTCGAAAAGATTTTACATTATGGCCAAAAATGTTCCTTTTGATCTACGCTTGTTGAGGCTTTGTTGATTAAATCGAATTGGAGAATTCTTTCTTGTTTAAATTTAGAAAATTTTAATGAAAACTTTCCAGTTCTTTCAAGATGTTTCGAATTTTAATTTGAAACTGTTTTAAAATGAAAATAGATGTGAGTTGACTCAGTCTCTTTGAACTGATAAGGTCGATGTTTTTGATAAGACCGTCATTTCACTACTAATAATGTTATATCTCTAATATCACTTAAAAACTACTTCTATAATGTCTTGAATAAACTAAACATTTTTACAAATTTCACCATTGGCGGTCCAACTCGAAGGAATTCTCCATTTCGATATTTCTTTTAGAAGAATTCATCCATAAATCATTGACTTAAGGCAGGGGTCGGCAAACTACGGCCCGTCGCCTGTTTTTAATCGGGCCCGCGTGGTAATATTGTTTTTTACATGAAATAATTAAAAACAAATGGAATTATGTGCTGTAACGCCCTGGCCGATAAAAAGTGATTGATCTGCAAAATAATGATATTCCAAAAATGATGTTGAATGAACTTGATCTAAGTCAGTTTTATAAATATCTATCGGAAGATAAATATGGTCAATTAAAATCATATGCACGGGTGTTTATATCTGTATTTGGGAGTACTTACCAATGTAAAATAACTTTTTCCAAAAATGAAGTATGTAAAATCGCAAATCAGATCATTAACAGTTAACCATTTTCAATGAACTTTAATGATAAGAAGTACTAACGAACTCCAGTATGATGAAATATTACCCCAGAAAAAACAATTACATTCATCGCATATTAGTACAAAATTTAACTTGTTCTATAATACGTTTATCAATAAATGGAAATATTTTTTTCTTCCAAGTTTCAACAAAATGTTTATTATGTAGAAATATCACTTCGTAATAAAAAAAATTTAACCTTTTTTTTATGAGTGTAATTACCCAAGCAAATATCTTCGGGTTTGCTACTTGACCCGCCGAACTTAAAATTTTTACGACTAACCCTTTCTAAAAAAAAGTTTGCCGACTCCTGACTTAATGGAATAACGAGTTATTAACTTATTCATCATTTCGTTCTTTTAATAAGTGATTTTCAAGTTAACACTTTTTTAAAATTGAAAAATAAATTAATACTCTTCTAAATGTTGATTTAATTATTTTGAATTTTAGGGCATTTGATATACTTATTCGGATTATTATTTATCTTTTCTTTCCAAACAATTCCATTTTTGTTAGAATTAAAATTATACTCACAAGAAAAGAGAGAGAAGTCGTCGCTTTATTGCAAAAAGTCACTAAGTACACTTGTGATGGATTTACATCTAAAAGTCTTTAGTTGTGAGTTTCGATCATATTTATCGATGCAAAAACTCATTAAATGCATCAAAATAACAGGTGTATTAGTATTTACATCGATAAATATGATCGAAACTCAGACATGTGTATTAACTTAAAGGGGTTTTCTCATCGATAAATATGGTGCGTAATTTTCAAGTTAACACTTTTTAAAATACTTGAACATTGAAAAATAAATTAATAAATTTCTAAATGTTAAGAAAGATATTTCGATTATTTTAAATTTTAGGTTAAATTTGATATACTTATTGGGTTTATTATTTATCTTTTCTTTCAAACAATTCCATTTTTATTAGAATTAAAATTATACTTACAATAAAAGAGAGAGAAATCATCGGTTTATTGCAAAAAGTCAATAAGTACACTGGTGACGGATTTACATCTAAAAGTCTTTAGTTGTGAGTTTTGATCGTATTTATCGATGCAAAAACTCATCAAGTCCATCAAAATAACACACCTATTATTTTCATGCACTTATGAGTATTTACATCGATAAATATGATCGAAACTCACACATCGTCGCTGATCTTACAAAACCTCCTAAGTCCTAAATTCATTGTTTGCCAGAAAACATGAAAAACCATTTTAAACACAAATACAAACAAATACAATCCAATATTTATTATTTGTTCGTAGCACGAAATTAAATTGGAATAGAATAAAAAGGTTTCAATAGACAGACGGGCCGTGAAAAGTTGGTCTTTATAAACGCATAATAAGTATTTGACCAAAAATCGGACTTAGGAGGTTTTGCAAGATCAGCGACGATATATGTGTTACTTTGATGCACTTAAAGAGTTTTCTCATCGATAAATATGATCGAAACTCACAACTAGACTTTTAGATGTAAATCCATCACAGTCCACAAAATATTCTACCGAACTTGTCAATAAATAAATTACTTATTCGAGTTTGTAAAATAGACGATAAGATTAAACCAAAATCACATACTAGATTTTGGGTCGAGACGGGTTGTATTGGCATCGGTCTGGATGGAGACCTGGCCGGCCGAGGCTCGGTCTGCTTGCTTGCTTGGCTCGTCAAAGGACTCCTTTGTGAAGTGGAAGTTGAAGTTGGATGGCTGGCAGCCAGCAGCCTGCTGCTATTCCTTTAGAGGCCAAAGCCAAAACATTGTGCCACACTCTACAAACACAACGAGGAACGAACTCACACAGACACATAGCCCCACCTTCGTTCCGAATTAAATCTCTGATATGTCAAACATATATGGAAATAAGTTTCATTTCAATTATTTCCTTTTTTTTTCATTTTATTTTCCCTTCGTCTCCTGGTGTAATAATTTCATTCATTCTCCTTACCAACCTGTAATAAATTCCACAAATAATAGCTATTTTATGTAATTAAAGAGATTACAATCTATGTCTTTGTACATGTATACTCTTATATAGTCTATTTATTAGTATCAAAGTACTTGAAAACAAAACAAAAAGTGTTGGCTTCGTTTTTCCAACTTTTGGTTAACGACGATTAAGCTTTAAAAGTCAGACAGAGTAATCATATTCAAGTAGCATGACAAAGCATCACACGGCACTTTTTCCCTTTCCTTTTCACGTTTTTTCTTCAAATTTATAAAAAGAAGAAAATTAGTCATCACGACATTTAATTAATTAAAAATGTTTCGATATCCCTATATATATTTACATATATTATAAAATTTAATTACCATTTCACTTTTCGCAATCGTTATTTCATTTCATTCTAAAAAGAACTTAGAATTGAATTTATTTTAATTTTTTCCAATTTTGTCCCTCTGTTGCGGCAGTGGAAACTTTACTATACATGTATTGAGTTTCGACAGAGTTTACTTCTACATATATCGGTGGATTTAGATTAACATAATTATATATCTTTGTCTTTTTTACACTTCATGCAATATTGTCTATTATTTAGAATTCTTTTTAATTATCTAAGAAAAGTGTGAATAATAATGTTTTTATTTTAATTTCCTGAAGTTGCAATGTCGTTTTTTTACTAATAGAACAAATGAACCATCAACATGAATATTGTAGTTGTGTTATATTTCATCCTATCTTAAATCCTATATTCACCCTTTTTATTTCTTCGTGATAAGAATCATCATTAGACGACGTGTGTGAGCATTTCCCTAAAAGTATATTAGGTTCAGTGAGTTCTTTTAAAATAGTGCCTTGAAATGTGTACTTATCCCACTTTTCAAAGATTTTTCCAATTTTTCTGCTTTTTATTTATTTTCACAATTATTATTATTTTTTTTTCATTAATAGGTCGTATAGGCTAGTCGGTAGCGTATCATCCTGCTAACCAAGTGGACCCGAGTTCGAATCCGACTAGAGGCATTCGGCTAAAATCTGACCCCCGGGGTAGAGACAAAATTAAAAAAAAAAAATAGTATCGTAAAATGGCTTATGGCTAGAAAGGCCGAAAAGCCCAAAAAAAAAAAAAAAAAAAAAAAAAAAATATAATTTCCAAATTGAAAAAAAAAAATTTGAAAGACAAAAACAAACCAAAAAATACAAATTTTTAATTTTCATGTTGATTATACCATACTTATAAATCTTTATGAAATTTTCAATACACAGATTCTCTTAATCTTGTCTTAAAATAATTTATTCCAATTTTTATAGATTTTGCATTTATTTGTTGTTTTTTTTTTATAAGAGCCAGAAAATCTTTGGGGAAGGGGGTTTATTTGGTGTCTTTTTCTCCTTAACATTTCAAGAGTCTTAAAAGCAAATAATTTATATATAATGGTGATTAAAGTATTGCCAATTTGAATTTTAATCTCATTAATAGTTTAATTGGCATAACTCACATGATTTTTATCAAATAAGTTACAGATGTACATATGTAATACATTTATTTACTTATAATATTATAAGTATTTAATTATTTAATGTGAGAGAGATTTTTAAACGTCATTTTATTTAATTAAACATTAACAAAAAATTTTGGCAATATTTTTGTATTTTGACAGACTTCTAGTAATAAAATTAAGTTATTGATATTTTATTTCCACCCCTTTGATCGTTTGTTAATTTACATATGATAAACACTGTTTTAAATAACAATGGGAATAATATTTTTTCTTTTGGAGAGGGGCCATGATAAAATAATAAAAAAGTAACTTTATTAGCTTATATATTTTCTTTTGGAATTGGTCCGTAAAAGTCTAGACAAACTTGCAGATAATTACAACGCTATCTGGAAAACTACTTTTGGCTTTATCTTTCCTATAATATTACATCCTTAAATGTAAAAAGACACTAAAACAGCATTTAAAATCTTTGGAATGTTATCGTTCTCCTCACCGATTTTCAGGCTTTTTATTTTTATTGTATACAAATGAAAATTGCACTGAGTTGATATATGCTGAAGAGTTCTTAGAATATCGAGAAAATCATTGGTCGAACTTTTTCTATAGTCGTAAGCTTGAGAGGCTGTTAGGTTAAGTTAAAAAAAAGTGGAGAATATCCTGGATCCTTTCTTAATGTTCAATTATCCAATCATTTTTATTTTGTTCCAGGAGAAAAGTTCTTCGTTACCTGGTCAAAGCTACTCGAGCAACAAGAATGCGTCCAGATCGGACCATAGCCCCGTGTATGGTGAGTACTTCGCTCTCATTTTCTTGAACTTGGTCAAACTTTTCATCGTCGATTTAACATAATCAGACAGTATTTTACAAACTCTTCCTAATAAGATCTTGAACTTTTTATTTTTAATTACCTATATAACTATATTATATAATCATATAAAAATTAAAAGCGTTGATCCGCTAAACACGGGGGTCGCTGTTGTGGTTTTCAGAGGTGGCGAGGGTAGTACTAGAGAAGGACCGACACTCTCTTTTGACTGTGAATCGGCCACACCAGCCCCCTTGTTGAACCAAAACTTCTAATATATTAACGGTGTTAGAAGGCTCAAATCTGGCCATTTTTAGTTAATTTTTGTAAACTGGACTGGGTTTATTTTTTAAAATTTATTGGTTTATTTTTTGAATTTGATTAATAGATTATATAATAACATTAAAGTGTAAAATTTGTATGATCTCTCATATAAATAAGTCTTTTATATCCTATGAACAGACTATTAATAATACACTATTCAAGTTTAATTTTTGTTAATATTCATAATTCTAAAATTCAATTTTTAATTTTATTTCTACAAAATACCTACATTTAAATTAAGTTTGGCCAAAAACAACAACAAATCGTGATAAAAAGGATTTTAAATTGAAAGTTTTTGCCGAGAGTAGCAGAATTTTTATATATTGAAGGAGACAATAAAAGAGTGTGTCTTCTGCTGGAATTATAAATTTTATTTATTTATAACGAGACTATAGTTTCGAGGGCTTTGCCTCTTCATCACCATTCTAATAGACTGATGAAAGGGCAAAGCCCTCCAACTATAGTCGTTATAAATAAATAAATTTTATAATTCAACGAGACACTCTTTGTCTCCTTCAAAAAGGATTTTTTAATTGAATGTCTTATTTTAAAAAGGCATTATAATTTTTAATTGTGATCTTCAATAAATTCATATTAGCTCATGTAGGGAAGGCGACGGGAAACCACCTCTGTGAACTAATTTCTCAAAAAAATTACTAAGGAGAGAATACTCTTCATAATAATCGCTGAGGCTCGGAATCTGTTATGTCACTCGAAGAAGAAAAATTAATCTGAATAATTATTTATTGGTAGGAAATAGTAATAATATATAAGTATGATATTTTAGAAACTAGTGAATATACTGAGATGGATAAATATGCGAAGTGATACAATTTCTACAATACCTAGATTTATTCATTAATGTTTTAAATATTCATTGAGGATGTTAAACTTGGATGCGTTGAGGACAAGAACGCATTATTAAATGATTTTATTTAGAACAAAATAGATGTTTTTCAATATAATGCTTGATTGTATGATATAGTTTATTTATTGCTCGGCAATGGTGTACAGCAGGGGCTTTTCAGCCCTTGGATTATGTCAAAAAAGGACCCTTCATTTTTGAAAATTTATTTTATTATTCGCAAAATTCATCGTTAACCGCTAAATACAATTTTCAAATTTCACATTAAATTTTTCATTTGATATTAAAGACAGCGGACAGTCTATCTTCACTTTGACTACTTCCAGGGCAAGTAAAAATAATCCACCTCTCTATCTTAGAGGCTCTGACTGAGTATTTTCAATAAAATATTTTTGATTGCTATAAAATAGTTAGTTTGGATGTAAAAAATTACGATACCTATAGTTTCGTGTACGGCTTGCACGTAGCCTTTTTTTGTTTTATTAATATTTTGTCTACCTAATTAAAAAATGGTTTTTGACGTTCTCATAATAATGTTGTTACGCGCCGTCCGGTCGAGCGGTTGTCATAAACAACTGATATGCCAATTTAGTTGCCCCTAAATACCGGGGCTCTCAGGATCAGTGCCTATTTAA
>JALMQS010000061.1:3755148-3780960 GCA_024734495.1 Forficula auricularia | reverse complement strand
TAAAATTGAATTATTGATATTTTATTTCCACCCCTTTGATCGTTTGTTAATTTACATATGATGACACTGTTTTAAATAACAATGGGAATAATATTTTTCTTTTGGAAGGTATGATAAAATAATAAAAAAGTAACTTTATTAGCTTATATATTTCTTTTGGAATTGGTCCGTAAAGTCTAGACAAACTTGCAGATAATTACAACGCTATCTGGAAAACTGCTTTTGGCTTTATCTTTCCTATAATATTACATCCTTAAATGTAAAAAGACACTAAAACAGCATTTTAAAATCTTTGGAATGTTATCGTTCTCCTCACCGATTTTCAGGCTTTTTATTTTTATTGTATACAAATGAAAATTGCACTGAGTTGATATATGCTGAAGAGTTCTTAGAATATCGAGAAAATCATTGGTCGAACTTTTTCTATAGTCGTAAGCTTGAGAAATTGTTAGGTTAAGTTAAAAAAAGTGGAGAATATCTGGATCCTTTCTTCATCGTTCAATTATCCAATCATTTTTATTTTGTTCCAGGAGAAAAAGTTCTTCGTTACCTGGTCAAAGCTTCTCGGCAACAAGAATGCGTCCAGATCGGACCATAGCGTTAATGGTGAAATTTTTCGCTCTCATTTTCTTGAACTTGGTCAAACTTTTCATCGTCGATTTAACATAATCAGACGGTATTTTACAAACTCTTCCTAATAAAGGAATCTTGAACTTTTTATTTTTAGTGCCTATATAACTATATTATATAATCATATAAAAATTAAAAGCGTTGATCCGCTAAACACGGGGGTCGCTGTTGTGGTTTTCAGGGTGGCGAGGGTAGTACCAAGAGACCGACACTCTCTTGTTAATTGAATCCGGCCACCCAATACACTTGTTGGAGCAAAACTTCTAATATATTAACGGTGTTAGAAGGCTCAAATCCTGCATTGCATTTTTAGTTAATTTTTGTAAACTGGACTGGGTTTATTTTTAAAATTTATTGGTTTATTTTTTGAATTTGATTAATAGATTATATAATAACATTAAAGTGTAAAATTTGTATGATCTCTCATATAAATAAGTCTTTTATATCCTATGAACAGACTGTTAATAATACACTATTCAAGTTTAATTTTTGTTAATATTCATAATTCTAAAATTCAATTTTTAATTTGATTTCTACAAAATGCCTACATTTCAAATTAAGTTTGGCCAAAAACAACAACAAGTCGTGATAAAAAGGATTTTAAATTGAAAGTTTTTGCCGGGAAATGTAAATTTTTATATATTGAAGGAGACAATAAAAGAGTATGTCTTCTGCTGGAATTATAAATTTTATTTTTTTATAACAGATATAGTTTCGAGGGCTTTGCCCTCTTCATCATAATTCAATATGCGGTAAAGAGAGGGCAAAGCCTCGAAATATAATCATTATAAATAAATAAAATTTAATTCCATACACTCTTTGTCTCCTTCAAAAATGATTTTTTTTTAATTGAATGTCTTATTTTAAAAAAGGCATTATAATTTTTAATTGTGATCTTCAATAAATTCATATTAGTTGATGTAGGGAGAAGGCGACGGGAAACCACCTCTGTGAACTAATTTCTCAAAAAAATTAATAAGGAGAGAATACTCTTCATAATAATCGCTGAGGCTCGGAATCTGTTATGTCACTCGAAGAAGAAAAATTAATCTGAATAATTATTGGTAGGAAATAGTAATAATATATAAGTATGATGTTTTAGAAACTAGTGAATATACTGAGATGGATAAATATGCGAAGTGATACAATTTCTACAATACCTAGATTTATTCATTAATGTTTTAAATATTCATTGAGGATGTTAAACTTGGATGCGTTGAGGACAAGAACTGTTTGTTATTAAATGATTTTATTTAGAACAAAATAAATGTTTTTCAATATAATGCTTGATTGTATGATATAGTTTATTTATTGCTCGGCAATGGTGTACAGCAGGAGCTTTTCAGCCCGTGGATGATGTCCAAAAAAGGACCCTTCATTTTTGAAAATTTTATTTTATTATTCGCAAAATTCATCGTTAACCGCTAAATACAATTTTTCAAATTTCACATTAAATTTTTTTCATTTGATATTAAAGACAGCGGACAGTCTATCTTCACTTTGACTACTTCCAGGGGCAAGTAAAAATAATCCACCTCTCTATCTTAGAGGCTCTGACTGAGTATTTTCAATAAATATTTTTTTGATTGCTATAAAATAGTTAGTTTGGATGTAAAAAATTACGATACCTATGGTTTGCGTGTACGGCTTGCACGTAGCCTTTTTGTTTTTATTAATATTTTGTCTACCTAATTAAAAAATGGTTTTTGACGTTCTCATAATAATGTTGTTACGCGCCGTCCGGTCGAGCGGTTGTCATAAACTTAACTGATATGCCAATATAGTTGCCTAAATACCAGGGGCTCTCAGGATCGAGGAGTGCCTATTTAATGACCAGGCTGATGCTGCTATGGCAAACAGAGAGCCTGTCTAGACACGTTTGAACATGATTGTGCATGATGATGCTTCCCCCGCCCTCTGCTCACTAGACAACCTTTCGTTTCAGTTTGTCTGTAAAACAATTTTATAATAAGGTAGACAAAATATTAATTTAAAAAAGCGGCTAAGTGCAATCAAATTCTTCTGCCAAAACATCTTTTAGTTCTTCATTCACAATTATTTTTTTTATTCAATTTATATATTTTAAATAAAAGTCAGACGTCGATACCTTCATTTAAAGTAATTTACTTTCAACCTCATAAAATCAAAGTATTTTTCATAAGATAGCGAAAATTCATTCAAATATTAATATCTGGAAAATTCTATTCATATTCTAACTTGAAGAAGTTCCATAATTTTTAAATTAAAGCTAAGCGGAATAAAGCTAAAGGAGATTCATATATGACACGGGATGAAGATACTCTTGACGTTCAAAGACATCTAAGATTTTAGGGATGCGCCGTATCCACAGCATCCATGGACCGTATGCCACTGGTGTACATGGAATCCCAAGCTGTTTTGCAATCTCTCTGGTTAATACAATTTCATATAGAGAACATTTCAAGATTCTAACATTTACAATCATAAATACAATAACTATCCAGTGAAAGCAATTACTTTATTCACTAGTTAAATAAAAATGATTTATCCATTCTCATTATGTTTTTACATTGAGATTTTAATAGATAAAACCTATATTTATTACAATTAGGTGCTATTTTTTTCATTTAGATTAATTTTACTATGATCTTGGTTTATTTTCTTTTTAAAATTTTTACGCTCAACTAATTAAGAAAATTGAAACTTTGAACATAATCCATGTTTGTTTCATATCTAAATATTTGTCAAACACCGACTGAGCTCATTTTCAACCCTTTATTTACAATGCAAAATATAGAAAATAATAGCTAAATATCCATATTGAAACATTTTTAGAAAGAGTGAAGTGAGCCAGCATTTTCAATAGACTACTTTTTAGCATTTGTTTTATCTTTGTTTTTCTTCATTTGGAGAAAGAGTAGAGTTTGATTAAAGTAAAAAATAATGAATGTTCATGTACGTATAGATAATGTTTGTCTTATTATTCTCCACTTTTTTCTTTCTTTTATTTCAGCTAATTCAATAAATAATTAAAAATATATAGACTTTTTGATCTTTATTGAAAAAGCACCCATTATGATTATTATTAAGGAGGTCCTTTCGCCTTCAATGTTAAATACAAAATATTAGATTATAACTATAACTTAATTTTTTATAATAGTTTAAGTCTCTATCTATGCTTTGGTGAAGTTTCAATCACACATTAGCGTGCAAATTTTTGAAAATAAATTTTTTTTAAATTTAAACAATTTCTCAGAGTCTTGTGGAAAATTAAGATCTTGACACTTTCTCTTGAATTATACTACTATTAGTGAATAGATAAAGTTAAAAAAAATAATTAACTTTTTGAAACATGCAGGTTTCTTTTTACTTTAAAATTATTAGATAAAAATACTTGGTAGGTTTTTTATCTAATAATTTTAAAAAATGTTTCACCAAGTACCAACACCAAATTCCTTAAAAACTACTTCTTTTTACTTTACCATACTTGGTATGGTCATGTATTATAATCGTGCATGAACAAAGTGGGTTTTTTGCTTCTTTTTTTCGAAATATCTCAAAAAACGGACCAAATTCAACCAAATTTTGTATACATAATCAGTGGGCTACTAGAAGACTAAAAATGCAAAAACTAACCGCTCAAAATGGGGGGGGGGGGGGTCAAAAAATTAAAATCTAGGCCCTTGTACCAAACTCAACCAGAGGTGTATGGTAAAGTCAAGTGGATGGCCACATCAGAACGTGTCAATTTATTTTGCAATAAAATATCATTTACCGTCGAATTTACTGAGATATTTACTTTAAAAAATCACACAAATGCTGTTTGGATGTAAACATAAACAGATTTAATACAACGCATTGCCAAATCATACAAGAGTTATTATCAACTGAT
Organism: Forficula auricularia; assembly: GCA_024734495.1. Classification (NCBI taxonomy): domain Eukaryota; kingdom Metazoa; phylum Arthropoda; class Insecta; order Dermaptera; family Forficulidae; genus Forficula; species Forficula auricularia. The sequence goes on along the minus strand of JALMQS010000061.1, from coordinate 3,776,459 downwards.
TTGAATAAATCAAATTAACTTTTATATTTAATTTTTTTTTTATAATTGTTTTTATTTCAAACATTTACGGCTTTCATACTATTTATTTTTTAATTCTATTATTTTTCATTTGTATTTTAACTTATTTTATCAAATATTAGATACTACATTTCTTTTGACTCAACTGTTGCGAAAGGACCTCCTTAATCATATATAGCATGGTATTGAAATAATATATTGAAATGTTTTACTTGATATATTCTGGGACATGAGCTCGTTGGAAAACATGTCGTCCATTTCTGCGAAGGTGTCGAGTAGTCGAGACTGAACGGACAACTTTGGCCTGATGTGCCCTTCTGATTCGTGATCATCAAGCTCAGCACCCCAGCCACGGTTTCGTGGAATCTCGAGTGTAAGGACAACGATTACAAACCAGACTCAAGGGACTTGGAAATGCATTGTCTGTCCGAAAAATGAGGAAAAAATTGTAATTGATGCAGTTGCCGGTGCTTCTGCTGCAAAAGAGACAAACTAATAATAAAAAAAAAACTAATTAAAAACAAAAGCATAGATACATAAGTGCGTAAAAGGCGTTGTGTTGCGTCCATGTCGGTGTCGGCATCTCAGCATCCTATTCTCAATATTATTGACTTCCATTTCAGATAGAAACGCACATGCACACATTCACCTGCATTTCGCAGAAAAAGTTCTATCGGATTACTATCAGATTAACGCCAACTTCCTCCAAATTCAAGTTGAATAAATTACTTAGCTTCTTAAACCTTAAAAACGTTGCTCCGACAAGCTCTTAATGATGGGATATAATAAAATAAATATAAGCTTTCCTAATTGTTCCTTGTTTAAAGTGGGCAAGGGAAAAAAATAAAGTTATTTATTACATTCATTAAATTACATTCATTTTTAACAAATCTCTATCTCATTTTTTTATACTTTTTGTCCAGGCAAACTTTATTTACTTTTAATTCAAGCATAATTAACCTTATTTTTACTTTCTTTTAAACCCTCTTTGATATTATATAAATATACCTTACCTCTGTTTTTAACGCCACTTTGAAAAATAAGCATTGCTTTCTATTAATTTTAATAAATAAAAATCTAAGAGAGAATATTTCCTGTAATAATGTGAAATTAAATTAATAATCTTTTTGTAGTTTTTTCTATCCCTCCATCAAAATTTTATATTTCAAACAGAATTTCACCAATACTATTCGGTCCTAGACTAATTTCCGAGTATTTCGTGGTATTCCTGTCGGAATCGCCGTATATTCGATAAATAAACTGAAATTTTACACTAAATTTTTCTGTGTACTTTTTGGTTACGCTAATATATGAAGTATGAATCATTTAATTCAGGGGTGTCCTTTTAGTTTACACGGGCCACATTTGAAGAAGAAAAAATGTCTCAGACCGCGGATAAAATATTATAATTCTATTTGAGATTTGTTATTCAAAAAAGATAGTTAATAATGTAGAAATAAGAACTTTATTATTTTTTTAGCTCATAGTGAGCTTCTAATTTTACTTTTCGTAAATTTTATACGTGAAAATAGATTCTCGTAGGTATATTTGTAAATACATAGCTGCATACTTACAAAAAGTGATATTATGTATTAGTATTTGTTTGTATTTTTTCCTGGCTAGATAATTAACATATAATTCTAATAAAGAGACAATATTCAATTTTTCTTTCAGAACGGTATCTAATTGTTCTAGAACATTCAATCAGAAAGTTTGCAAGTAGAAAATGTAGTCGAAAATAGACAAAAATGATTATTATTTTTTCGGAAATCTTGAAATCTAGTTCCAGATCCAAAATTTAAAATTAACACTTTTATTTTTCCAAAACTTCAGAGTAGATTTTCAGATTTCTTATTTTAGAGAAAAAAAAATTATCAGTCTAAATTGTTGTGTGTTTTCCAGTATCCACATATAAATCTCAATGTTTTAAGGAATTTTATGACTTTATATTAAAAGTTTGGGATTAAAGAAGGATATGAGGAATGATAATTTATTTTTTAAAAAGGTCACGGATATAATAATCCCTGACTATCCATTATCTATTGACATGTAAGAAAGTGCAAAGATCTAAAGGACAAGTCCTGACAAGTTTTAGCCCAGGAGAGAAATGATCAATTGTGATTGTTCTAGAAAACTCCAATTCCTTGTCTCCTTATACTAGAATGATACTCATAACTATAGACTTGGTTAGTGTCGTAACATATAACTTACTGAAATAATAAATATTTTAGAAAATGAAAATATGAGAAGAAGAAGAATTTTTAAATATTCGAAACTTAATTATTTTTTTTATCTTATATAGTTGTGCTTATAATTTTGCTTTTAGTGAATTTTATTCTTGAAAAAAAGCTTCACGTATTGTACAAATGTACATTCATTCGAAAAAGAGAATAAATATATCTCTACATATAAATCTCAATGTTTTAAGGAAGTTTATGATTTTATGATGGGCCACACTCATTGCAGTGCTGGGCCGCGTGCGGCCCGCGAGACACTCCTGATTTAATTTATTTTAAACAAAAATTTCACAATTAACTATTTAAATTTCTAATTTTCTTGGCATTTCAATTAGACTGAATACTTAATTAGCATTCAGTAATTGGCCTTATACACCAAATGTGGCCTAATTCCTTTTAGTTGCCAAATATTCGTTGCATCTCTAATTCAAAGTGATCAGAATTTTTTCTAAACATTTGAAATCATCTTAACTTATCATTAAGGAATCTTTAAATTTTGTGGTCAGATTTTTATAGTATATATTCAACTATCTTATTATTGTCAACTATTTCCACGCTGAATCAAAAAGAACTATTTTCTTATATGGAGACTATTAAAAAGACATAGTTTGTTTTAATCATTCCTCCAGATCAGGATATTTTACCACTGCTCCCGTATTCATCCTCTCCGGAAGATGTTTTTATCACTACAGGTAGCAAGTTATTGAATTTATAAATTTTATCAGTGTTTATTTAGGCTTTCACTGGGGGTGTTGTGTTGAAACATATTTTAAATACATCGAAATATAAGCTTTTTCTGATACTATAATGGACCATTTTCATTTATTATCAGCATTTTTTTTATGTTTATTGAAAATTTTCAAATTCACCCAATAATATTGATAGGATATCTACATTAAACATTCATGTCTATATAAATACTATAGTATGTGTGTTTTGGATGTTATCTTAAAGATTTATCTTCACACTATATTTATTTTTTTATTATTTATCTTTTCTGGCCCGGCTGTCGCGAAGGACACAGTCCACTTGGATCATATCACATATTAATCGCTTTATTTCATGTTAATATCGTTTTTATAATTAAATTAACATTACAATTATTAAAAATATTTAATTATTCTATAAAAGATAATTTTTATTATTAAAATTTTACTTAAATATTCTTTTTTTCATATTCATTTTTATTTCAAAAATAAATTAAATTTTTATTAATCATATTAATCTCTCAATCTTTTGATGCTGGAATGGAATCTGAATTGAAATCGTTTTCATTTCATCATATCATCATGATCATCGCTTGAAACGCAGAGGAATTAACTTCAAATTTTGAAAATAGTGATGATAACTCTTCAGGTTGCTTAACAAATAATTGCACAACTCTGGTAAAGCACTGCATTGATCGGGCTAGTATGGTGTTGAAGGAACTTCCGATTGACCTGTTTATCATGTCATTATCTTGTTCCTGAGAGCACCGTTTTTGACTGGCACTCGTCATCTGTAATTAATCTGATCTGAATGCAAGGAATGAGGAGATAGAATCCAAATGTTTGGTCCTTGACACGCGACCGTGACTTCATCTCTATGGACTTCTCTCTTGTTAGGAGCGAACGACCCCAACAGCCATTTTCATTTTTAATCTTATGCTCATTTAACGCGCCTTGTACTTTTATCACACTTAAATTTATTTTATTATTATATTAGGTTTTTATTTATTTATTTTTTCCATCCGCCTGTATTGCATGCTAGCTCGAGAGACCCGGACTCTAAACAAGCCCCCTTAGGCGATTATTTTGATAAATTACCAATTTAAATGATGAATCGCGCGACGCGACGAGTTATAGCCAGTGCGTGAGTAGGTTAGAGGTGTTCCATAAGGGCTTTCCAAAAACCCTTCAACTTATTAACTTTGGATTTCAAATTATTTCAGATCAGCAATTGAACTTGTCTATAAAATTAACCGATAAATTTTTATTAATTTGAATTCAAATATAACGCATTCGTTTTATTTAATGCAAACTGATGGAAATATAGTTCTATCTAGTCCCTCATTAAAGTATGTATTGATAATTTATTTCCCATTAAATTTATTGAATAAAAGTCAAATCTAAATAATTAATATAAATTTGATTCAATGGAATGATAAATCTCGCCTTCGGCCCTCCAAGGCGTCACCTAGCGTCTCGGATTTTTCAAAAGATGTGCCAATCTTCTTGGCCAAAGATTCAAGCGGTACTACTGCCATCTATATGTAACTAAGTCAAGTTTTCGGCCGGCCGTTCCTACCTACTTACCAAACACTATTTTATTATAATAATATATTGAAGATAGGCTATATTTTTCTTATAAATCCGAAGATTAAATTATTTCTCGTAGGTTTTTGGCTTCATATCACATTTAGGCTCTTGGAAAAATGAATAAGATTCAGATTGAAAAATATTTGGAGAAGATGGAACAAGAAAATAAATTCCATTCTTTAGAAGTCGAAGAGATTAATGAATTGACAAATGATAAGTTGATTTGAATTTTTTCTAATTAGTCGAAAAAAGAAGTTGTGTGTTTGCCAATTGTATATTTCCCCAAATGAGGTTTGAGAGGGATTGTTGTTTTATTTTATTAGTATTAGATGTGCTTAGGATCTATCTACCCATGGTCGAATCTTAATTAAAAATAATTATTTGATTCGATATCAATCCAAACCTAATATTATCTTGTTTCAGGTATGTAATAGTCATGGGAGTTGCACCTTCTCGCATCATTATTTATTTATCATTATAAAAAAATTTAAATCACAAAATATTATAATTTCTTGATTCTTCTTTAACCAGCCATTTGCTCTTAGACATTTAGATACTTCAAACTATATTATTTTTAATTTTTAAGTATCCTAAATATTTACATCAAATGATAAATAAAATCTAAATTTAATTTATTATATTGCCCATTATTTTTATATTTAATTGTTTCAAATTTTTAAGTGTGTTTTTATTATTATTATTATAAAGTGGTACCATCGCAAATTTAACACTTCCGGAACGCTGAAATTCCTCGGGGAACCGGAGGTCCTCCCCCGGAAAATTTTGGAAATATATATTCCCAAAACCAGTGCCGGAACGGCGTTCCGTCGCATTCCGGCACCATGACACCACTGTTTTATAGCAATTTTCTATATAAAATGATAAAAAAAATTTACTCATTAGCTCATTACCTATTTATAAAGTAAGAATTCCACTTTTATTTGAAATAAAAAATAATATAAAATTGTTGAGAAAGAAAACTGGTTGAATATCCTAAGTCCTAGAAATTAAATAATAACTTTGCTAGTTTCTAGCATGTTGTAAATAGAATTCAATTAATTAAATGCATGCTTAACTTCAACTTAACCGCAGAAGTTTCTTTATCAAATAAAATCTTGCCCTGTATATAAGTACTTAGAACAAATTAATTTCTTCACCTACTCTGGAGGGGCCTGAAAACTATAGTATGTTGTCATTTGACTATATCTAAGACGATCAAATTTTTTTCTTGAAATCATTGCCCATATTTATATTTGACGTTCTTGACATTTTGTTCTGAGTGTTGTTGGGGCGCAGGCACGTTATAAATTTACATAAAGCTACAATTTTTATTTTTGACAAGGCTTGGTTCGATCACATAACTTGCAATAAACTGAAGATGACCACAAGAGTGTTTCAAAAAAATACCACTATAACCCGTCAAAAAACTCCTGTGTTTAATGTTTCACTATAAACCAACACCGCTTTCCCTAAATGTTATTGAAGATGGCCAAATAAATTCAGGTCGAAACGTTTTATTCAGGGTGTTTTATTGAACCCAGCGCATCCAACTTTGGCTGATACCTCCTCCTTCATCTAATACATTTTGTTCTGAGATTATATTTCGAAATCAAATTTTCTCTTGCTTGATTTTTTTTCCTCCCAATAAATCGTTTCCAAATCGAATCCCGTTTGCTGGTGGGGGCAGGGGGCTGGGGCATGGGGTCCCAACCTGCAATTACAAATGGTCACATTGTTATCCCATTTGGAATATCAACACACACACACACCCGTCAATTCCGAAGCTAACTGGCCGAGTCCTCTCCGAGGCTAACAATAATATTGCGTGTGAGAAGGCAACTAGCCGAGCAGGCAGCTAGGCTTCTAGCCAGTCAGCCGGCCGGCCAATCACTTATGCACTTCCACACACCAATGGGCGCACTCACACATGCACACCTCACAGCCGAATACCTGTCCAGTCTTTTAACCAACCTCGAAAACATACTCGTTTGGGATTTTTTCTTCGTTGTCAGACAGACTAGTTTTTTCTCTGGTTGATGACATGAGTCCCAAACACTTGTGTTTATTTCTCGAACTAGATCATGCGGGGGGGCCAGATTCGCAACCCGGGTTTCCCCCGCTTAAATTTGGATGTTTTTTGATGGATGAGCCAACGAAGAATGCGGAGAGGAGGAGGAATTTGGTAGGAAGAAGGCAGAGGGGGGGACAATCCCCGACTGGACCGAATGGTCGCGGAATGGACAAAGAACGCGAGAAACGTCGGAGCTGCTGCTGCTGCGGCTCCTGCTTATCTTCACTCTCCGATCTCTCTCTGTCTCTTTCCCTCGCACGACTATTCAGATGTGGGAGCGTGTGTGCGTGCAGCGGGTATAGTCCGTTCGAATGAAGCGTGTTGTCTGCTTGAAGCGGGCTGCGTGCGGCCTTGCCACTAAGGAGCAGGGCCGATGGAACGGACTGTCCCGTCCCCCGCCTTGGCTTGTCAGGCTCGGATTTGAAGGTCGGCCAACGAGCGAGCGAGCAAGAAGAGCGCGCGCTCGCCTGCCTGGCTTGGATGCCTCCTCACTCCCCCGCCGAGAGCCAGTCCAGGACCATTTTCGTTAGCATTCGAAAAAATGTCCCAACCTGACTCTCATTTGGTATTCTCCCTCAGAAATACTATCAAACATTCATCACCAACAACATTTAATGATATTTACCAAAAACATCCTCACTCGCTGCGCTTTTCCTTCCACACCAAATAAATCCCATTATTTTCTTAACTTTTCTTAAAAAAAAAAACTTTCTCTCACTTTTATCTTACTAAGTACACCCTGTAGGCATTCCTGCCGGGCGGCCCTAGTAGTAAATTCACTCATAAAAAATTCATTGTTTGAAAATATCTGAAAGGTGGGAAAAAATCATTTTCAACCATGATTATTTTTTGTGGATTCTGATACCCAAGATAAATCAAGAACACGAAATAGTATAAAGTTTGTTTTTATGCCAAAATGTTTGTATTTCCAACTCAGAGAACTGATTAGATTTTCTTAATTTTGTGGGTTTTTGGTGAAACATTTTGAATAAAGTAAAGAAAATTTTTAAAATTTAAAATATATTATGCGTGAACATACATAACAAAAAAGATCCAATACCATGAAAAAAAACGGGACCAAACGGGTATGAGACTGAACCCAATGCAAAAAAAAATCATCCAAATCGGTCCACATGGTAAAGAGAAATAAAGGAACAAACACAAAAACAGACATTCCGTTGAATTAATAACCTCCTCCTTTTTTTTCAAAGTCGGTTAAAAATACTAGGTAGGTTTCACATAAATAAAAGATCAGATGCTTGTTTAGCACGACTATATATATTTCGGGGTATATGCCCATCTTCAGAAGTTCACAAAGGACACTGAACTCCTGAAGATGGGCATATACCCCGAAATATATATAGTCGTGCTAAACAAGCATCTGATCTTTTATTTATGTGAAACCTGCCTAGTATTTTAAATTTTAAAAAGTTTCTAAAAAAAAATTCAAAAATTTTCTTTACTTTGATTAGATTTTCGCCACTTTTAGAACTTCAGGCCGAAAACACTGATTTTTGAATGATTTTATTGAGATTTTAAAGTGATCTCATAGCCATAAAATAAACAATTTAATATTTAAGATTATTCTTTATTACTAGGGCGGCTCTGACCTAAGAGCGTACCAAGTCTTGAAAATGTAGCTCATTTTTCTTCATTTTATTTCCTCAACCTATCAATGATGCAATTTAACATTCCTAATTAATTTCAAAACACTTAAAAAAAGTCCAAATATTTTCATTTCCTCAAAATAGTATCAACATCCATTAATTGAAAAACAAATAGTTCTCATTCTAAGTTTTCATTTTGTTTTCATTCATAGCAGAATATAATTGGAATGAGAGTGTCTCTTGTTTTTTATTATTTTAATTCTTCCGAAAGAAAATTCTCTTGCTCTTGCTTCCATATACTTATGGATCCCACTGAAATCAGGTCTTTGAGCTTTAAACAAGTTTTTTTTTTTAAGAAATAAAAAACAAATCTGAACAAAAGAAATTAAAAGAATATTACAGTAATTTAATTATGATATATTTATTATTAAGTTTATGTTGTTAGAAGTATTTCATTTTTCTTAAATTTCTTATATAAAAACTTGCTTTTATCTTACCACATCCTTCCTTAAAAATTATTCAAATAATAGTTTGACAATAATCGAACAATGAACGAATATGTTAAGTTACATTTAAAAAAAATAAAAATTTTCCCTGGAAGAACATGATAGACACTTTTTTTTTATCATATGTTATTCTTTGGTTTTGATAAACCTTCAACATAGTCTGTTATGAGAAGATAAACATATTATGTACATAATTATTACATCTAATAAGTAGACTAACTATAAGACGATTTTCCAAAGATTTAGCTATTTGTTAATTAACATGTTCATCCACTAAGCTCTTTAATTATAAATGAAAATTTTCGTTAAATAAGCTTCTAGTCCTTTGGAAATATTTGATAAAGCTTCCATCCCTTGTTGTAATCAATCGGCTTAAAATAAAATTTACACGATTATCTCAAAGCAATCGAATTTATTTTTATTACATATATAATAATATATTTATCTCTATTTTCATGTCGGAAGGATTTCATCTCCATGCTTATTTTATTCATAAGTAGATTAATATTGAGTAATTACCTCCAATGAGGCTGAATTTTGAAAATTTTTATATTATTCAAAATTCAAAAACACTCACTATTTTTCTATCATATTATAAAATAGAGCCTTGCAATGGATATCAGTCATCAGCGGAATTTTTCAATATTAACTTGTGTAAAAATTTTAGCTGTTCATATATCGTCACCCCATTGCAAGAACTAGACTAGGCAACTCGATTTTTCAAGTTCTTGAAAAATGGGCTGAAAATATTTTATCTATTTCATACCAGGCATGTTTAAAGTTCTTATCTGAATAAACTGCTTAATATGACTACAGATTATTATTATTACAGTTATGAATAACAATTCTTATGTATTTTTAGCTAGGTATCTCCAAAAAAATTTTTTGGAGTTACCTAGTTCTTGCAATGGGGTGACGATATATCGTATACACATGTCAAAAGGGTTAAGCCGACTGATCGGATAGCAGGTTTGGCAATGGGTTTGACTGGGGGGTCTTTTCTGACATCTAAATTAAACATATCTGACAACAACTTTGATACTTTTTAATTTATTTTTTTCATAAGTAAATTAATGTTTAATACTTATCTATTCATAATTCCACTAAGTATACCTATAGTATATTTTTCAACAATTTCTTCAAATGGCGAAATGGGTTCCTTAATTGAAACTTAAAGAAACTAAGAGAGAGACTGGCGGCTTGCTAAAGAAGAATAGTGAAAATCCAATTGATAGATAGAATTAAAATGAAAAAATTCTTAAAAGAATCCGAGAAAGAAGAACCCTATGGAAAAGTCTGAGGAAGCGATGAGCTCAGATGATGGAACACACATTAAGATACGGGGGATTGCTTAGGGATATTTTAGAGGGTGAGTTGGTAAAGAAAAAGGGAAGGCCTAGATTAGAATATTTCTCCCAAATAATTAAGGAAATGGGATGTGGGTTTTTTAGAGAGGTCAAGAAGTTGGCATAGGACAGAGTCGAGTGGAAACGGGTGATTGCATCAAACCAGTCTTAGGACTGGGTAACCAATGATAAATAATTGATCCAGGAGGGAGGGGGGGCGAATTGTTTTGAACAAATTCTAATTGCCATATGCTACTAATGATAATGGCAGGTAACAAATTCGATCTTTGACTTTTAGCTAGCGTCTTGAACAACGACACCCGGTCATGCAACACGAACACCCAATCTCCCCCGAATGAATTGTATGGTATATCTATATCTAGGATATCAGTGTTGAGAATGTCTTCGAGTCTTGAGGAGTGGTACAGGATCAACGAACGCCACACGCCACGTGCTCCCTCCCCCATAGAAACTGTTTATTTGCACGTGGAGCAAGCAGCCTCTCTTACGTTTCTGTTTAGTTCAGAACTTTATTTTAAATTCGTTTTTTTATTATTATTATTTTATTTTTGTATCCTAGAATTAAATTGGAATTTTCAAAACAACACTGGAGTGATATTTTTGAATGTTTTTCCAAACAAACATGTTAAAACATTTGGAGTCTTTTAGAGATAGTTCACCATCTTGGACATGAAATTCTTCCTTTAATTAACCAATAATAAGGGGATGTATTGTGATGATCTCCCATTAAATAGAATAAAACAATCTTTACTTTCACTTATTTAATAACAAATGAAAATATACGATAGCTTTAGTACCTAAATTTTCATCTATAGATATCTATCTGTCTGTGTTACAATATTTCATAAAATGAGAATTCCATAGAAACGAAATTTATAACCCAAGAATCATTTGGAAATATCACAGCAATGTTATACGTAGCTTTACTTCACATGTTCTTAGGATTTTTTAAAGGAGTCAATAAAAGAGTGTGTCTTCAGCTGGAAAAATGAATTTTTAAATTTATTTATAACGAGACTATAATTTCGAGGGCTTTGCTCAATTCCTGTGAATCAATTATAATAGACTGATGAAGGGGACAAAGCCCTCGAAACTATAGTCTCGTTATAAATAAATTTCTAAATTTATTTTTCCGCCTGAAGACATACTCTTTTATTGTCTCCTTTAATTTATAAAAATTCTGCTTCTCGCGGAAAAAAAAAACTTTCAATTCAGAATTTTTTATTACATTTTTCTTAAAAACTTAAGTATATAATGATTTTTTTGTTTTGTTTTGTTAATTGATTATGACTATCTGAAATCATTTAATGTGAAGGGAGTTTTACTTATTTTTTTATTCAAAGCTAATGTGATATTGAGCATTTATGTAAGTTTTTGTTAAAAGAACCAAGCGATAAGTGAGATTAGTGTAGAGTGCACATCAGTTTATTGGTTTTCAGATTTAAGATGATTCAGGTAGTAATTTCAAAGCTGTTATTAAGTGTTTGCTTTGTTAAATGAATACCCTAGCTTCACCAAGTCAAAATGCGCAGGTGAAAGACGTCAAAACGATTGACCACTGTGCCTAATGTAAATATTGATAATTCACAAATATGTTTATCACAACATAGTAAATACAGGCAGAAAGTAGTCTAAAAAATTTAATTTAATTTCTCGATTAACTTTTAAGGTGGGTGACGCGCACAAAATCAGTCTAAAAGTTTCTTTCCTAATTCGTTTTAAGAAATGACTAGAACATGGAGAGAAATCATCTTCAATTATAATTTTTTCTGTCTCTCTGGTCGTTATGTCTGGATTTCTATGCCCACGATAACTCGAGTTTGTTTTGATGCTAAAATGTTGGTATTTCCCAAACCAAAAAGGGATTAAATTTGGGGCCTTCTAATTTCATGCAGAAAATATATTTTTTTAATGATTTAAGGTAGTTGTTTCACGACAATACTAGCAAAAAGTGAATGCTAGAGTATATAGAACAGACAATAAGGATTCATAATTCATAAGCTCAAAACACTTTGCTGTTTATGTACCACTACTAGCCAATCTCGTACTCGTTTGATAAATCTGTCAACATTGTCCGAGCCTGAATATTTTTATCATAGAAATGACAGATAAAAATACTTTATAAAGGTCGATTTATGAAACAAAAAGTTCTTAATAAGCGATTGGGACAATGGCTGAAGCGAAAAAACGTCAACAAAGTTACTAAAGTTACACACTTTTTAGGTTAAATACATGCGTATTTGCCAGCTTGTTTTTAGTCTAAATTTTTCATTATTATCTCAGAAACTGTGTTCTAACTATGAATTAAAATTTTCTTAAAAAATGTATTAGTTATTGTTTAATGTTAGTTTAGATTTTTATAACAATGATAAGAAGAGTTTCTTAATTATAATTAAATATGTATGTAAACTTTCCGATATCCCATATAGTGCAATGCGAGCAATTGCGCCTAGGGGTGAACCGCGATTGGAATTAGGTGTACACCGCCTTTGGAATTATTTGGAATTACTTTGGAATTCATTAGATAATCTATTGTCATCTATTGTCTTCTACTTGAAAATGAAAGTGGAAGTAGATGTACACTATTTTAGGTCACGGTTCACCCCTAGGCGCAATCTATAAGAGTCTGAAAAACTCTATTTTTGGAATTTAATATCTTCGGAACTATATTATTCATAAATTTCTTTTGCCACAATCGATGCAGAAGTATTTAAATAATAATCTGTCTAAATTTCAAAAAAATCCTAAGAAAATCCATATGGTGAAACAACTACCCTAAGATTTTTTTTTAGATTTTCACTCGTTGGGGAAAAGCATAAACAAACACAAACAAGTGTTTCAAGAAATAAATTTTAAATATTTTTTTTTTATTATTCAAATTTATTACCAAATCTTCCATCTTGAAAATTTGCTCAGACCGTATCGAGTCAGTGTTCACTTTTTTTTCTCCAATCTTTATTAATTTATTCGGCTCATAATAATTAAGAACGCGTAACAGAGGAAGCGATCGCACCTTCTCCACTGGTACATTAGGTGTGCCTTGAAATCGAATTAATCGAAAAGATGTTCTTCTGGTGGGGTCGATGTCCGATTCCACTTTATGCCTATAATTAATAAGAGTCCTAAGAGGCAATGATAATGTGTCACGGGACCAAGCTGGCTTCAGCATTTTTTCATATATTAATAACAATCTCGTTAAGTGATTGTGTAGCTCTGCGTGGATGTAGTAGTGTGGTTTTTGTTCGTCGTGTGAACTAGCGTGTGGAAAGCATTAAGTCGACGAGCTGCCTCTGTGTTGGTATGTCAGCGCGTATTAGTGTGCGTGCATGCTTTTGGCCGGCGGCGCTAATCCATGCATTAATCAATCGCGTAAGTTGGGCACACTCGATGTTATTGCAAACCACATGGGGATCGAAAGATACAGCCTCAGAGACACAACTCTTTCCTTAGCACATTTTTTATTTTAATTTAATGCACCAATCGTATCCATCCATTGATAGCTGATTTATGTTTAAGAAATCAAATAAAAATACTTATGTTAATTTTTTTCAATAAGGGCCGTGTTTAGTTAAGAAAGAAAATTAAATGAATTTACTTACTTGGATACACATTAGGGTGCTCCTTATTTTGGATATTTTCGAATATTTACGCTGACAGGGGCTCATATGGTTAGAAATAAATATAAAAAAATCCCCCAAGTTTCAAGTCTCTATCTCAATTTTAATCTAGAGCTACACAGCGATTAAGTTTCCCATCTAAATAACATGGGGTTTTTGGCATTGAACGATCAATTTTTTTATTCCGGCCAAAGTAATGGTTCAAAAAATTTGAAACTATAAACTTTATCCTTATAATAGAGCTATCCTTAAGAATTTTTACATATTTTTAGCTATTACAATTTTGGAGTTACATCTAGATAAAATACTGCTATATCTTAGTATTAGTAAGTTATAGACTCCAAAATTATAATAGCTAAAAATCTGTAAAAATTCTGAAGGATAGCTACTATTATAAGGATAAGGTTTATAGAGTTTCAAATTTTTTGAACCATTACTTTGGCCGCAATAAAAAGTTGATCATTCAATGCCAAAAACCCCATATTATTTAGATGGGAAACTTAATCGCTGTGTAGCACTAGGTTAAAATTGAGATAGAGACTTGAAACTTAGGTAATATTTTTTTTTTATTTATTTCTAATCATATGAGCCCTGCCAGCGTAAATATTCGAAAATATCCAAAATAAGGAGCAACTTAATACACATTTCTTTTATGATATTGATGCAAGAAGGAGTTACAGCAATAATGTGCAACACCTAAAGGCCTGGCTGGCCCTTCCATCATGAACAGAACAAAAAGACGGAGATATTTAATGGGCTGGCTAGGAGTTGAAAGTACCTATGTGGATACAGGTCTTAAATAGCTGAAGGTTGTATGTAAGCGGTGGGATGAAGTGACTTCTTTTGAGGTCATAGGGATAAACGCTTTAGCAAAAGTGTTTGTTCGATTTTTATCCAATTTAACAGTGAAGGGGTGTTGAGCGTTCGAAAATCGCTTGTTTCTTATGAACAAGATTTTAGGGGGGGGGGGGGACTAGTGATTTCAAAAACATTTGATAATAACGATTTCAGAATATTAGAGGTCGAAAAGTCATGTATTCTGTATCCAACCTAGGTAGCTAAAGCCAAATACAAACATGAACTGTTTACCTTCATCCTGGTAACTTTATTTGCATGTCAGTGCACTGTTTTTTTAACAAAACATCAAATGACAATTGTTGTTTTAAATTTACTTACAAGGGATTTTTTGTCGTATATTTATCTCCCAATTGATGCCACTGGTGGTGTGGCTCCGCTGTTCATTTGTATGGTATATCTCTGCTAGAAAGGATTCAGTTATCGTGCAGCTGCCGGCTTGAGTCCGAGCGGCGGAGGGGTCTTCTTGCTGGCGATGCCACCGCAACGGCCGCCGCCCTGCCGCTCGACTTTCCCATCCAGCCCAGCCTTAAATCGACTTACCAATTCCAAACAACACAACAAATATCATTAGAAACAAAACATTTTATGACATATCATAATTTTGTTCAATTTTTTTTTTCATTTTATTAAAATAATTAGAAATAAACTGCAAGGGATCATTGCTAGACTTGATCCATATAGTCATTTGAAATATTAATATGTTTATTCCTTTATTTTAGACAAATTAACTTTTAAACGTTAGTTTTAATTTTTTTCTTAAAGCAATTTGAGCCGCGAAAGTTATATAATGTAATCAATAATTTCTTATGTTAATTCTACATATTTAGAAAATTATTTTATTATTGAAAAAAATAAATAAATAAATAATAAAATAATTTTCTAAATATGTAGAATTAACATAAGAAATTACTTTATTGCTCCCATTTGTATGGTATATCTCTGCTAGAAAGACTAGTTATCGTGCAGCTGCCGGCTTGAGTCCGAGCGGCGGAGGGCCCCGCTGGCGATGCCACCAACGGCCGCCGCCCTGCCGCTCGACTTCTCCCATCCAGCCCAGCCTAAATCGACTTACTAATCTCCAAACAACACAACAAATATTAGAAACAAAACATTTTATGACATTGTACAATTTGTTCAATTTTTCATTTTATTAAAATAATTAGAAATAAAACTGCGATCATTGCTAGACTTTGATCCATATAGTCATTTTAAAATATTAATATGTTTATTCCTTTATTTTGACAAATTAACTTTTAAACGTTAGTTTTAATTTTTTTTAAAAAAGCAATTTGTTTTAGTGTTATACATAATGTAATCAATAATTTCTTATGTTAATTTACATATTTAGAAAATTATTTTTATTATTGAAAAAAATAAATAAATAAATAATAAAATAATTTTCTAAATATGTAGAATTAACATAAGAAATTATTGATTACATATTTAACTTTCGCGGCTCAAATTGCTTTATTCCTTTACTAGCTTCAATGCCCGCCTTCGGGATACTCCCTCTTGCTAGCCAGTGGGCTCGCCCCCTGGACCCTCCCCGAAAACCACCCCCACTCCAATGTACAGACAAAACCTTAATTTTATATACCATATATAGATAATTTCATTTAAACCACGACTGTTTTTGTTGAGGGACGAACATACATAGGTACATAGATACATAAAGAGGAAGGCACAAATGCGCTTTAGTAGATAGTATAGGATTATTAATCAAATAAACAGACCAAATAAATAAATTTTAAAGAAATAAAAAAGTACTATCTTTTTTTTTTTTTTTTAATTTATTTAATGTCACCGGGAACAAAGCCCATTTAGACAGCACATAAGTAAAGTGTTAGTAGGGTTAGTGGGGGAGCCGAGTTTTCAGCCGGTAGAAATTTTTATTCGTCAGCTAGGATCGAACCCCGGCCTCCCATTCCAACATCGTCATAATCGATCGATGTCGAAACGAGGCCGGTGCGTTAGCCAACTGAGCCAACCCGGCTCCCCCAAAGTACTATCTTACTGTAGAGTAAAGTACTTTAAAATGTAATTTTCCAAAAAACTCTATATAAAAAATCGCACTTTTTGGGCTCTGAACGATACCCTATGTAATTTTGGCAAAACCGTCAGGTGCTAAAATTAAACTTGAATGAATACTACGAGGGGTAAACAGCGATTGGAATTATGTGTACACGTCTTTGGAATTATTTTGGAATTAATTAGAGCGATACCGATCCATTGGATAAAGTAAATATGGGGAAATGGCTTGCGCCTTGTTTTGGAGATCCTTAACTGAGCTGCTAATTCAGTTGTCTAACTAGAGGGGGGTTCCATTATACGAGCAGTGGCTATTAAATGACCTCACTGCTGCTACTAGCAAACACCGAGCGTGCTTCGACAAGTTTGAACATGATTGTGTCTAGTGATGCTTCCCCCCACCCTCTGCTCACTAGACAAGTCTTCAATTTGTCTATAGAAATCGTCCGGTCCGATGAAAAAATACCAAGTGATCTTTTTGGCTTCTGGACGAGACCCCATATAATTTTTGGCAAAACCGTCAGGTGCTAAAATTCAACCTAAATAAATACTTTAGTTGAGACCATGAGTTCGTAGACTTTACTTGAGCACCCTTTGAAGTCACTTTTGGCGCGAGACCGATTACAATAAAACTTTATCAGCTTCGCATGGATAAAATAATTTTTATCAAGCAAGTGGGTAAATTTAAGCATTCCATCAAATCTTTAGTTTAAAATTAAATAGAAGTGGCTTGTGTTTCAACTTTTGAAAAATAAAAAATTTATTCAGTAAAAGTAAATTAGGTATCATTTATTTTGATGCCCAACTAGCACATCGAGCAATAGCTAATAACTTGCTTTCCAATTTTCAGTTTTGATTATTTCATGTATCCCTCCTCATCGTAAGATTTGTTAGTATAGAAATGAAAACTCAATTAATAAACAGCATGGAATATTTAATTGGATATAATATATTGATATAATAAAAAATACATATAATTACTTATATCAGATGTTATCAGATAGATAATGTGTTTCCTTTCAAAGAGTTTATGAGTAATAGAGACATTTATGAATAATTTTTTCAATTAATTATGTTAAAGCATATAATTTGCCTAGACAATTATCTTGGATTAAGAAAAGGGGCGGAACTATTTGACAAGCATCCATGGAAGAGTGCCTATTTAATTATTCAATTTCATCCTTGTGGCGTCAGTCACTTCTCAGTCTTGGGTCTGTCTGTCTCTCCTTCACGTGCTTTATGCCAAGCAGATGCAGAAGGCTGGTTGGCTGCCTTCACAGGACAATGGGACATTTCCAACTCCAAACACCAGGATTGCATTTGAATAAATACTTTCCAGGCCATGGGCATTGTCTTAGCTGACTTTTAAGCGCCTATGGATAATCTGGCTGGCTGCATACTTCCAACACCCGAGTCCTATTTATATCCAAAATCCAAGCTTGGTTCCAATCATTGGCTACATGGTCTCTCGCCCGCTTGTCTCCCTGCCAGTTTGTTTATGTTCCACCACCCCTTTCCTGGCATTTACACCCGGACACACTAGTCATTAAGTCTCACTCTCCCTCTTGGCTGTTGATTTACAATCAAATCAAAACCATTATCATAGATTAGATTCACTTTTATTTCAAATTTTTGATGTATTTTTTTTTTTTTTTTATTAACTAAAGATCACTATGAAGCCTTGCGTATATTGAAAATCTATGGACTTTTCTAATTGATTTTGTTTGAAAAAACAATCGGAAATTTCAGATTTTTAGTGCGAAATAAACTAAGACATCTTTACCAGAACATGCAACAGGAAAACGTCATTAGACATGGATTTTAATGGAGATTCCCTTGGTTATTTAATTGTTTATAATTATACACAATAAGAAATATTCTAAACTTGTGTCTGTCCTAAGAATATTTTACTTAAGAGTTATGCCGTTGCGTTAATCTAGCTGTCGTTACCAAATTAGAAGTGTTGACCGTCTCAATCTCAACATGGGTGCTGTTGTTGTTGTTTTCATTGAAGGACTGAATAATACTAAAGACAAACACTAACTGATGTGACAACAAAAACTCAGCAGATCATTTACACGGTTTGTGAGAAAAGTATACATTATAGACAATTTTTAATTCGAGTTCAGTTAGAAAAATGTTGACTTAAACAAGTATGACGATACAACTAGATCAGTGTTCCGCAAAGTGTGTGCCTCGGCACACTGGTGTACCGTGGTCATTAGTTGATGTGCAGCGGAAAAATGTCAAGTTTTGTGAAGGTAATGCACCTACATATAGCTGAGATTTAAGCGAGCATCAAGAGATGAGAGCAACCTTATCAACGATTGTACCAAATTTTGATCGCCTGTCAGTTAAGCAGTCTTAAATTTCTCATTAAATAAACATTGGTTTTTCTTTGGTGTACCTCTAAAATGTCTTGATTTAGTAGATGTAACTTGAACACAAAAAGTTTGCCGAACACTGAACTAGAATACTATTTTCACTGGGTTTGAAATTATTTTCAGAAGAGATGGAACCAATGAATTTTGAATTATAAAAAAGGGAATAAACATTTTTCAAGATAAATATCGGAGGGGTGAACCGCGACCTAATATCGTGTACACCTGCTTCCAGTTCCACTTTCATTTTCAAGTTGAAGACAATAGATGAAGGGGCATTATCTAATGAATTCCAAAATAATTCCACACAAATCCAAAGACGTGTACACCTAATTCCGATCGCGGTTCACCTCTTGTAAATATCCATTATTTTAGAAAAGACCTGACACATAAGCAAAGGGAAATTCGCGAGGGGTGAATCGTGATTGGAATTAGGTGTACACGTCTTTTGAATTGTGTGGAATTATTTTGGAATTCACTAGATAATGCCCCTTCATCTATTGCCTTCTACTTGGAAATGAAAGTGGAAGTGGGAGTATGTCTACACGATATTAGGTCCCGGTTCAGCCCTCGTATATAGATATTAGATTAATAAACTAAAAAATAATTCTATATTCATTTGGAAATTAAATTCTCTATCTTGACTATGAATAAGTATAATATATAAAAAACGCCACCATAACTACAAAAGATTCAATTTTCAAATAATCAAATCTAATTTATAAATTCTATAGGTATGTTCTGAAAGAATCTTGCTTGGCATCTTTGTATAATTTTTCTACGTTGACTGGTGCTACTGGTGAATTCAAGGCTCGGCTCTTCAGCTCAGGATGGTCCCATTCATCGCCCCAAACAACTCGAAAGAATTTTTCCAGCCATTCATTCGATTCAAATTCAACTTTAGCTGTTCGATTGTTTTCCAAAGTTAATTCATGTCCTCATTCCAGTTTGCCATTTTATTTGATTATATATAACTCAACTTCACCTTGTCGAGATGAATATCCAAAGAAAATATTTTTTAATGTAATAAGTGGAACATTTACTATTATGAAGAAATGAATGACTATTAATTACTTATTCCAACTTTCCACAATTTAATTTTAGATTAAATAACTTTTATTTATATAACATCTATATTTCCTTCATTATAAACTTTTTTTATATTCACCTTAAATTTAATCATTTTTAACCCGTCAGACATTAAAAATTTAAATTAATAGATTTAGCAATTAAAATTCCACTTCACTCTTGATCCAAGATGCAATAAAAATTTAGCCTGGAAGGGCTATGTTTTTCGAGCTGCTAATTTTCAATTTATAGAATTCAAAGTTAAACGAATTCTGATCAATGAGAAAGATCCTTCCTGCGCTGCAGCTTCATAAGAAAATTCTTAAATTTTTACCATCGAATCAGTGATGTATTAAATATTTATTCCCGAAATTTGAAGTTGATCCTCTTCCCCATTACCGAGAAATAAATTATTGAAAATTGTCCTTTTAACATAGTAAGTAATTGGACCGAGATTTTAAAAGAGCTATAAATTCTTACAAATTATACCATTTTCAACAAATTTATACAGATCAATAATTCAACTTTTATGAATCGAATAATACATTTTTCAATAGATTTGACTGTCTAGCTAATTAGTTATTCATCAATGTAAAAAATAAAAGGTTATTTGCAGCCAACAGAATATAACAAACTTCCAACTCTATTTCTTGAAATTGTTTTTGTGTTAAATAAATGTTTTTATAATGAGAAAAAATTTATCTCAATATTCTTTTTATTATTAATATTATCAAAACAAGATTTTTATTCGAAATTAATCTCATTATTAACAATTTTTTTTTATTAAAAAATTTAGTAGACAGACGATGTCATTCTGTCGAAATACAAAAGATTTTTTCGAAGATCAACGAGATAGATAAGCTGTCCCGAACTCTCTTAAAATAGTTGTTTTACCATATGGGTTTTCTTAGGATTTTTTTGAAATTTAGACAGATTATTATTTAAATACTTCTGCATCGACTGGTGGCAAAACAAAATTTATCAACAATATATGTAATTCCGGAGATATTAAATTCCAAAGATAGAGTTTTTCAGACTCTTATACATTGCACTATACGGGATATCGGAAAGTTTAAATACATATTTAATTATAAATAAGAAACTCTTTTTACCATTGTTATAAAAAACTAAACCAACATTAAACAATAACTAATACATTTTTGAAGAACATTTTAATCCATAGTTACAACACAGTTTCCCAGATAATAATATAGGAAATAATCCCGATGATGGATGAAGATGAGTTTTTGACTCGA
>JALMQS010000061.1:3710089-3755138 GCA_024734495.1 Forficula auricularia | reverse complement strand
AATTACATTTCTAATTGAAAACAAAAGGCAGAAAATCGATCCCTACAATAATGAATAAATAATGAAAAATTTACACTAAAAACAAGCTGGCAACAAAGCATTTATTTAACCTAAAAAGTGGGCTAACTTTAGTAATTTTTTTGACGGTATTTCTCTTCAGCCATTGTCGTAACAGCTTTCAATCGTTTATTAAGAACTTTTTGTTTTATAAATCTCCCTTTATTTTGTATTTTATCTGACATTGCTATGATAAAATATATACAAGCTCGGATAATGTTGCCATTGTCAAACGAGCACGGGATTGGCTAGTAGTGGTACATAAACAGCAAAAAGTTTTGGGCTTATGAATTATGAATCCTTATTGTCTGTTCTATATACTTTAGCATTAACTTTTTACCAGTATTGTCGCTAAACAATTACCTTAAGAGGTGTGAATTAAAATTTGTGAGTGAAGAAAATAGAAACTTGAACAGCCTTTAAATAGGTTTATTACTTAATTCCTCTTGAAGATAGTTGTTGGTTTGACCCAATTCCTCGGGAACGTCGTCCAACTCTTTCTGGTCTTATCGTGTTGCCTGATGGATGCGAGCTGCTTCAGCCTAAGACTCAAATGAGCAATTTTTTGCTCGGGGGAACAAATTAAAATAATTTGTCTCGTTAACGATGACGTATGAGAGCCGTGGCTTCTCGGAACGATGGACAGCGCAAGTCGGTAGCCAGAGCGCCGCCGCGGCTTTGCTTTGTTCTGCCGACCAGGCACAGGGCACAGGCACCTAAACTCCTCGAACTTGCACCTGAGTGCAGTCTGCAGACCTTCCCTCCAATTATCCCTACCCTCTCTAGCACCATCTTATTAGTTACACATTATTCATTACGCCTGATAATCTATGTGAGGGGAATCGATTAGCATGTTACATTGATTCAATATCTGAGGAAAAATAACATTTTATTAAGCGACTTCAAAAAAGGAGGAGGTTTTCAATTCGACTCAATTTTTTTTTTTGTGTGTCTATGTTATTCGATTTCTTCGCCAATTGTGAACCGATTTCGATGATTTTTTCCATTGGGTTCAGTCTAGTTCCCGATTGGTCCCGTTTTTTTTTCATTGGTATTGGACCTTTTTTGTTATGTATGTACGCGCATAACTTCTTTGTTTATGGACCGATTTCGATGATACTTTTTTTATTGGAAAGGGGATACCTTAGGGGTGGTTCCATATTAATTTGGTCAAGTTCTGATGATGTTTGTTCGTCGATTTCTCTTTACCATATGGAACGATTTCGATGATTTTTTGCATTGGGTTCAGTATAGCTGCCGATTGGTCCCGTATAAAGCATAACTTCTTTGTTTATGGACCGATTTCGATGATTTTTTTTTATTGGAAAGTGGATGCCTTAGGAGTGGTCCCATATTAATTTGGTCAAGTTCTGGTGATATGATCAATGACAAAATTTCCAATTCTTATGAGCAAATAATCGAAATTATAATAAATAAAATCTTTTAACATTCATTTAAAACCCGCAAATGTTTCGAGATAATTACTCTATTTATGAATTGAATTTTATTATCAATTTCTGGACGGATGGAGGGAGATGGAGGAAACCAATCGACTTGATTGGGGAATAATGGAATTGAAATAATTATCGGAAAAGAGGTTTTTTTATCTAATTAGATTTTTCCTCTTATTAAATACAAGGACTAAAGATGAATAAGGACACTCGATGGTGGAGAAGTAATCTCCGGAATCGAAGCTAAAATACGAGGTATACATTAATTAATGTAAAATAATTGGTTTAATAAATTATATCAATTTCTGATTCCTTCGCCCTAATCATTCTCTTAGGAGAAGCATGCAAGGTATATTCATAAGTCACTAAAAAGAGAAAAATAAAAATAATTTTTAGAAAAAAAACCGACTTCAAAAAAATAAATGCAACAAATAAAATAATAAGAACTCAAAAATCAAATAAAATGCACTAAAAGGTATAAAATAATTATCTAATTTAGTTACATCTAAAAGATGAAATTATTACATGAAATCACTTTTTGAAGTCGGTGCCAAACAAACTAAATAAGCGAGCTTACGCGATGTTGTCTTCCCCACCAAACGTACTAAGATCCGTCGAGTGCGATTCAAAAATGTATGTTTGGAACCGACTTCAAAAACTGATTTCATGTAATAATTTCATCGTTGAGTTGTTACTAAATTGGATAATTATTTTATACCTTTTAGTGCATTTTATTTGATTTTTGAGTTCTTATTATTTTATTTGTTGCATTTAATTTTTTTGAATTCGGTTTTTTTTTCTAAAAATTATTTTTATTTTTTATCATGGTTGTTTTGAAACGTTTCGTGCACAACTTGGCCCTTCATTATGACATAATTAACTTTATAAACAAACAAAAAATTCTATTCACAGTTTAAACATTATCACATTGAGATTATAAATTGTTTTGTTAATTAAGCTTCTCTAATTTATTTACCATCCATATAGAATGAGATATTTTTTCCAAAGAGAATTTTACATAAATAACTACGACACATGTATTTTAATTGTACAAACATTTTTAACCAGAAACAAATAGAATTAGTTAATTTAATAAATGTCTCAATATTATCCTTTCTACAATATATTAATTACACTTTAATTTTAACATAATAAATTATATTTCAAAAAACTAGAAAACACCCTTCTAAAAAGTACAAAATAATGTAATACTTAATCAAAAAGTGTTGGGCGCAGAAACATGTACTTTTAATTAATTTCGACAAAATGGAGTACATTTTTTTAAATTTAAAAATTAACTTAAAAACAACAACATAAAAAAACATGAAAAAAACTACTTTCCACAAAATGATTCCAAAAACAAAAGCTTGGACTGTCAGACAGCTGCGGTTTTTTGTCGCTATTTTTTTGGTATTATGGTATTTTTTCGCCTCTCTATTTTACAATACATGACATAAATGTTTATTTTTTTGAGTTTAGAGTACCTAGTCAAAGTATTTTTTAATAGTTGTGAAATAAAAATTTCCTATAAAATTGTACAATTAAAAAATTACAGCAGTTTTTGGTATTTGCAAGTGAAAAAAAATTCCGATATATTTTTCGATATATATCACAAGGAGTATATCGATATATTTTGGAAATATATCGATATAAAAAATAATCGATATATCTTTGCCATCGCTGCTAATGAACCAAACTTTGTACAAAAGTTTGTATTAATAAACTGCACCTTTCTGCTAAGTTCCATCTTCAAAGCTTTTGTTATAACAAAATTCCAAATCACTAAAATTTGCAGAAACAGCCTCAACCTCTATAAAATCAATGAATTTCAATTTATTTTAAATTCACAGGACTCTGTTGCAGTTCTAATTAGTAACTTTAAGAATAGTTTTCCTCGTGGAGAGGTGAAATGGCAGCTAATTTGAATGGGTGGAAACAAGCGGACAAACAAGTCGGGTCTCAGGTTGGCTATCGTTTGGCAGCAGCCCGGCTGCCAAGACAATGGGCCTTCGGGGAGGGGCAGGTTCCGGTCTTCTCGATTAACTTAATCCGCGCACATATAATTACCTGCAGTTCTATAACAGGGCCTGGACGAGGCTTGTTACGTTGATAAGCCTAAACGGACATAAATGATTTCATTTTTAGGCCCGACTCGACTATTTCCAATTCGTGCTCAAGGTCACTTGAGAAATACCAGAAGAGAGAGTGACTGACTGACTAGAATGAATGAACTATCACTAGACAGATTTTTTCCCCTTGTATTTATATACAGATAAAAAGAGGACATGGAAATAAATATAGATTTTTTTTCCTTTTTGAAACAGACAAAAGAAAAATATAAATTCTCTTTTTAATTTATAAATCCGTCAAAACAATTGGCTATTAGGGAAGAGAATGCCGAATAGAGAATCTCAATGAAACCTACCTAAATCACATTTTATAATCCTCTATGTATATAAATTCAACTACTCCTCATCAATGCCGGAAAATTACACAATCATAATATTAAAAGAATAAAAAATTTCAATTATTTCTTCAGTTTTCACTTAATTTTTACAAGAATATGTTTAAATTCAAGTAACATAATTATATAAGATATAAAAAATAGTGCAATTATATGATATACTTTTTGATATAATTTAGACTAAATAAATTAAATCTTGTAAGTGTATTCTTAATTCTTCTTGTCTCATAGACGATTCTGAATGTTAACTATAACTGTTTTTCTCCATATCAATTTCCTGCCAAATTAATCACTGGGGTAGTTTCTTATTGGCTTTTATTGTATTTCATAATGCGCATTTACTGTAATCAACTTATTCTAAAAATATAACATCAATTTTTGAGAATAAAACTTCAGAGCACGCATTCAATTGTATCAGAGACTTAATGAATTCTCATTTAATTGAGAAAGGCTATTTATATTTACAATTTTCCCTAGAATAGTAATATAGGTAGGTAATAAATAAAATAATTTCCGTACATACTGATGTATAAAATGAGGGTAAAATTTCTGGTCATATTCTTAGACTAATATTGAGGGTGAATCCTACATTTCATACCAAGTTAATGAAGGCTTAACCCCTGAGATTATTACAGTTTAGAATAAATAGTTGTTTAACTTATTTTCTTTTGTTTTTGGTCATATTTTATTTTTTGTTCATGTTTTGTCTTATGCATCGACATGTACGTTATATTTCCTTTAGGTTTCTGTTAATGTTTCGGCTACAATTAGTCTAGTATCTTGCCAATCATTAAAGATAAGTTAAGTTCTTGAATCACAGAGCTTCTTTCTGATTTGTATTCGTTTAAAATATTATTGCTTTTTGGATTTTTTGAAATAACCAGACTAGTGTACAAAACGACATAATTATTGTTTGTGTTTAAAAGTGAAAAACATACTTTCTAAATAGCTAAATAGGTAATATTTGTATAATGTTATACAAACATACAAAAAATGGGTTTTTATTTATAACTTTGGGTCATGATTTCTCATAAAAATAATTTATTGTTATATTACTTTAAGGGACTAATAAAAAACTATCTTTGAAGGTTTTTGACTTATAGTTAATAAAAAATCATTTTATCACCTTTAAAATTTTAAAATTTGAGTAATATATGATGTTGGGCAAAAAATCACGGCACGAGGTAGACGTTCGTTCCTTCGATCTCACTCTTCAGGGGTCCGATGGGGGCAAAGAAAGCAGGCAACCTGACACTTAAGCTCAGGCATGTCTCCGAAAAAGCAGACCTGCCCATTGTATTGAAAAGCAGAACGATTTCTACGCCTCTTGTCCCAGCAGCAGCCATTAGCTCTGATAACGTATAATCGTAATGTATCTTCCAGACATTCACTGTTTAATTTAATTATGTTTTATCAGAGAATGATAACTAACACTTACAAAGCAAGATTAAAATTTATTCTTTAAATATAACCTATATTTTTTTTTTAATAAACATTTATTACAAATTATCATTCGCTAAACTTTCAAAAGGCCGCCAAACAGTCAGATTGGATTTTTCCTAATTTTGATATATTTTTTGACTACTGCTTACAGAAAAATCACAACTGAAATTTTGTTTCTAACAGCACGCGTATTTTATCTACTTTATTTTCATGAGTTGGATATTCATATCTTCAGCAAATTGTCTTGCCTGGGTTTGGAGGCCAGAAGGATTTTCTTGGGAACTCAAAATCTCACAGCAACAGAGATGCTAGACAAAGATAAACACCACCATCAACAGGCCGAATCACGTTTTTTTTTTTATCTAATATTTCGCTTCTTCCCTTCTCCCTATCTCGTTTACCAACAACATATTATGGTGGAAGCAATAAGCGACGCACTGCATAATTTGGTCGTTTGTATTAATGCCTGGCCTGCTATTTACACTTAAATGACCCGCCTTTCCGCCGTCCATAGTCCCAGATCCTTAGTTTGTTGGTCTCTAGCCTACAAGAGCCGTGAAATTTTTTTGAACTCTTCAAAGTAAATATATTTTTCAGTTCTTTTCTCCTTCTTTCTTTGGAAATGTAAAATAGTGTCCTATTTGAAAGACTATTCACTCCGCCTAAACACGAACGAGGGTGTAGGTTCGGGGTCATTTTCTATTACAAACTTCTCAGAGGGGTAGTCATAAATTTTCTGCCGAGATTTTTTGACAGGTTAACAGCAAAAGGTTTCTTGAGGCCAAAGAACTAAACAAAACAACTTTATGCTTATAGCTAACCATTTTAGATAATATATAATAAACATTAATCTCAGTTCTCCATGATTATTATATTTATTAATAGCTATGAATAAATATGAACTTATGAAGTGTAAGTAAGTTTCGTTTGTTTAATTAATATATATTTTATTATCAGACTTGTGCATAATTGCGTTAATTGACGAATGCAATCCAACTGTGCATTCCGTCCAGATGGCCTTTATTGCTTTTCTATATTCTAATGACCCTTCTCTCCAGGGTCATTTCAAGCCTCATATCCCAATTCCCATGTCATGGACTTAATAGGGAAATCTTATCTTTTTCGAAACATATTTAATTTCCTTGTTATAATTCTGAAGTTTTATTAAAGAAACACCTTAGATTTCTTAATTTTAAATAAGAATTATTACAATGCAAAAGTTGAATTTTAGCATCATTTTGGTACAATTTTTAATGACACAAGAAAACTGATTCGATGATTAAGTATTTATTTGTAGTTTCGAAATCTTATTTATGAAATTAAAATTTCAAATTACTAGATATTATTCAATAGAATTTATTGTATAGGAATGGAAATCTTTTATTCGTGAAAAGATTCAAACTTGAAATTTTACAAGTTCAAGTTTCGTCTCCAAATGAAAATACCTATAATTTAATAGATGAAAAAACAAAAAAAAAAAAACGGGGTTCTCTAACTCAAGGGAAGAATTTCCATTACAACCAAAATATCTTTTGTAATGGAAAGCAATTTTCTAATTAATTAAGAAAAAATGATGAAACTCGGAAAGTTAGATGAAAATTAAGAAAAAATGATGACACTCGGAAAGTTAGAGGAATTAAAATAGTAATTATATTTTTACTTTACCATACTTTTATATCAAAATTGCTTAAGTTCGTTTCTTTTTCCCTGTAACTAATCACTCATCTCAAAAAACAATGCAAAATTAAAATGAAATTTCACCCTATAAGTTTCACATCATAATTAAGAGCTGATTAATTTTTGTTGTAGATTTATTAGATATATTCAGAAAACATTAATTAATTTATAAAAAATTTATGTATTATAAATTTATAAAATTCTTATATACTTACAATATTCTAATACTTATTGTCATGAGGTAGACATTTATAAATATTTATATACCTATTATATAGACTTTATAAAATATTATTAAAATATAAACTCCATTTGAAAGCATGCCTAAATTATTGACAAACTTCTTGATTTAGAGGCAAAGAAAATATTTTGGTTTCATTGAGTAAGCAAAACGAAATTTTCAAGTATGAGTAAATAGAGTGAATTTCAATTTAATGTTTTGAATCTATCAAATATTTATTTATTGGATATTTTTTTAAGAATTAATTCTCCCAATCAAGGAAATGATTGTTTTCAAATATTTGTTTATTCTCCTACCTACTTGAGATAGTTGGAGTAATAAGAATTGTCCTTTCTCATTAGGGAAGCGTATTTCTACTTGAATATGAATTCCTTTCATTCCCTAATGATAGAATTGGTTTTGTCTAAGAGCCAGCGAGGAGAAATGAAAACGAGAAATAAGTTTTTTTTCTTATTTATTTTCATAAGTAAATAAGTGGAGATCGTTTTGGGCAGCCTGCCTCTCTATAATTAATGTCGTTTAACTTGGGCGATTTGTACGAAATCGCGTGCTGATTGGTTGAGGTATGCAATTGAGCTCCTAATTGCCAGTTTCACTTGATACTCTAGCCAGCTGTACTTCTGCAATCTCTTCATCGCCTCTCTTCTTTTTACTTAAGTAACTAATCCATCTATTTCCCTGGGAGACTAGTTTTATAAATTTTCACTCATTTAAAGAATGTCTTATTGCCGACAATTATTATCTTAAATCTAAGTAACTTTAGAACTAATTATTATACCAACAAGTATATATTAATTCCATATAAAACACTTGTCTGTTACTGACAACGTTTTCTTATTTATTTTACTTGAATATTTAATTATAACTTTGTTTATTAGCTATTAGCTATTTCCATCTGGATAATCGATTATATATAAATAGCCTCTCTGATCTCAAATGTTATTCTTGCAATAATTATGAAGTTTATTAAACTATATTTGAAATAAATTTTTATTCCTGGCATTTTCGTCAAAAATAAAATTTCACCTAGACATAGGTATCAAGGAAATGGCAGATATTTTAAAATGAACTATATTTTATATAAAATATTATATCCATAGCTTAGCTTCATTGATTGAACCGGTTCTTACACATAGTTATTAAGTTTATTTTTAGGAAAGGAGCATCATTATCTTCATAGGCTAATACCGTTTAAACATACTACATATTATATCAATACATATTTTTGAATTAGTTCTGCATTTCGTGTTTATTTTTACTATCTAATCTATATAACATAATTCATGTAAATATTAAAATTACATTATTACTTATTAACAATTAATTTCAAAAATATATACTTATCACTATTATTCAAATGACAAGTGTTAAACTATCTAAATTTTACAATTAATTAATGTTAAACTTTAAAATAATCTTAGTAATGACGTTATTTCCCAAAAAGTGTTCAAACCTTTATTCTGAATGAAATAATTTATAATTATTCTAAAAAAAATAATTTTACAATTTAATATATCTATCAGGGGCGGGCGGTGACTTTTCAGCCAGAGGATGCTGTCCAAAAAAGGACCCTTCATTTTTGAAAATTTTATTTTATTATTCGCAAAATTCATCGATAACCGCTTAATATAATTTTTCAAATTTAACATTCGATTTTTTCATTTGATATTAAAGACAGAGCGGAAAGGATAGAAAGCTTTCTGACAAACCGAAGTATAAAAGTTGTGGTAGATGGAATATAAATTTTGATCGTCTGAATCATTCTCCAAAAACGCTGGTGTTCCCCAAGGCTCTGTAATCTCCTCCACACTCTTCCTAATTTATATAAACGACCTTATCGATCAAACGGCAAACCCCACTCATTGTTACGCCGACGATAGCACTCTACACGGCAAACCCTCACTCCCGAATAATCGAATCAATGTTGCCTCCTCAATTACTCCCGACCTAGACAAACTGAATAAATGGATCTCTCAAAATTTAGTTAACTTTAATTCAAACAAGACTCAATGTTGTCTAATTTCTAGGCGCGAAAATAAAGATTTCCCTGATATTCATTTCGATTCGAATACCCTGAAAATGTGTGACAATCTATCCATGTTGGGCGTCTCTGTCGCATCTGACCTGTCTTGGAATGAACACATCTCCTCTGTAGCGAAATCTGCAGCAAGGAAGATTGGCTTCTTATTCAGGTCCAAGCGATTTTACAAACCCCCACAACTTCTCACCATCTATCTACAAGGCCCAAATCCGCCCCTGTCTCGAATACGGCTCTCATCTATGGAGAGGAGCCTCAAAATATTCTCTTGCTACCCTGGATGCAATTCAGAAACGAGCCGTCAGGCTAATTGACGATTCCACCCTCACCGACTCCCTCGACTCGCTGGCTCATCGAAGAAATGTCTCTGCCCTTTCCCTTTTCTATAGATACTATCACGGCAGGTGTTCTGATGAGATAAAATCAATAATTCCCCCCAAAGCATGCTTTGCACGTAGCACGCGTTTTGCCGACTCCCAACACTCTCTCGCGGTCAAATTAGAAAAGTGCCGGACCACTTCATTCGCGAATACATATATCCCCATGACTTAAAGGAACTGGAACTCTCTCCCAGCCTCTATCTTTCCCAGCACCTATAATCTTCAAACCTTCAAAACCGGGGTACATAGACACCTACGTCTACACCCTCTCACTTAATCAACTTTCCCTTCTCTTCGGTAATGCAAGGGTCTTTCGAGATCCATAGGAGCTGCATCTTTACTGGTGCACCCCTTCTTGCATTCGATTGCATTAAAAAAAAGAGTCTATCTTCACTTTGACTACTTCCAGGGGCAAGTAAAAATAATACACATTTCTATCTTAGAGGCTCTGTCTGAGTACTTTCAATAAGTATTTTTTGGTTGCTATAAAATAATTAGTTTGGATGTAAAAAATTACGATACCTATGCTTTGCGTGTACGGCTTGCACTTAGCCTATTTGTTTTTAATAATATTTTGTCTACCTAATTATAAAATTGTTTTTGATGTTCTCATAATAATGTTGTTACGCGCCGTCCGGTCGTGCGGTAGACATACCCTTAACTGATCCCAAATCAAAAATTCTGAACCTATGTAACTAAACCTAATTGCTGGCCCCTAGTCTCTACTTCTGGGCTCTAATGTCAATTAATACATTTAAATGTTTTAGTTGATTCAGCCAAGTCTGACATACAAAAAAGGAAATCTACTAGGTTCTTACTTAACAGTTTGTTTTTCATCTTCCGAACTATGTTTCAAAACAAAATGAACTAGTATGTTTCCACCGCACCAACTTTCTTACTTGCTCTTTGTTATGGTCATTAAGAAAATATTTAAGAATAAAAATTAAATACTATCGTTAATGTCGTTTTCGAAAATTTTTAAATTTATATTCATCGTTATTCTAGTTTTATTTAGGAACAACAAAATAAGGAATCTCCTAAAATTAAAACTTGGTTTCGATATCTTGTGTTAGCCATCCTTTTTTTACTTTCACATTTATATTCATTTTTCAGTATACTCTCCTTGTTTGGAAGAGTATGAAAAAATAATAAAACAATGATTTCAATCTGTTTATATCGACATCTAAAACTCACATTTTCGCTATATATACCTATGAACTATTAAACTACAAATCCGTAAAAATCTAAATTTTTTTAACAACCTTCCACAGTATAGCTGCTCGAAAGTATAAATTGAAAAATTCTTCTTTGCCCCCGAACATAAATAAATAAAACAATATAAAATATAACGACCTAACCGAACACCATTATTTAATTCAATCATGTTTTCAACCCGAACGCACAATGCAGCGGCCAGTTTTTACACATGCCTTGTTAGGACGTGTAAAAGAGTTTTAAAATTGAGCCTGGAAATACATTTAATTAAGCGTCAAACTCAGCATTGCCTTCGGGCGAAATGGTCCATTGAGTGTGCTGCGAGTCCAGGCCTCTGTATTTGTGATCCAAGCCTTTGCCCCTGCATTCGTTTTCCGAGGGTCATTATGACCCCGCATTCTCCGTTTATAGTAATAGTAATACTATCGATATTATTATTTCTTCCCACTACTCGTCTTTTTTATAATTGTAAATATTTCCCACTTCCTTTGCTGTTCTATATTCTCAGTAATAATTACAAAAAATTACAATCTTGTTTCTTTGTTTTTAATTTGCTTGACGAGGAGAAGATAAATAACCCTCTAAAGAGAAGAAGAATTAGTTCTACTTTGGAATTTTTTGCTTTATTTTTTTTGTTTTATTTCTATGTTTATGGTTTCATGGTTGTTTTAGGCTAAATATACCGTGGTTTATTATTCTTAAAATTAATATAATTTACGACTTTAAGCTCATTATTGGCGTCTCTTGCTTCTGCCGTTTTTTTTTTTTTTTTTTATGACATTGAATGCAAGAAGAGGCGCATCAGGAAGATGTCTGGAAAGGCGGGGGCCGAGAGAAAGTTCCAGTTTCTTGAAGTCATGGGAAATTAAGTGGCCCGGCACTTTTCTAATTTAACCGCGAAATAGTTAGGAACCGGCAAAACGCTTGCTAAGCGCAACGCATATTTTGGGAGGGATTACTGATTTTAACTCATCAGAGCACCTACAGTGATAGTATCAATAAAATATAGGGAAAGCGCGTAAATATTTCTTCTATGAGCTAGCGAGTCGAGGGAGTCGGTGAGGGTCGAATCGTAAATTAGTATGACAGCTCGCTTTTGAATTGCATCCCTCTTATGTGGTATATCTACTATTATTTACAACTTGCATAATATTAAAATTTTATAAAATTTTTGAAGTTGGTCTTGTTCATTGAGTTATTAATAATTATATTATTGGAAAAAAGCAGTTTAGAGCTAGTGAGGTTCCCATACTTTTCTTAATTTTTACAGATTTTTAAACCAAAATTGGGGGGGGGGGGGGCCCAACATTGCGAGACTCCTAGCGCGTGACAGTAATGTCATAATTATATTATAAGAAAACACTAGGATTTTTAAAGGACTTAACATATTCATTGACCACCTATTCACTGGAGCTCTTGAAAAAAATTTCAGCACTTTTTATCTCTGGGAAGAAACCTTGCAGTTTTTTTTTATTTTGAAGAATAGACTATCTGCACATCATCAAATTCTGTTATAAACATTTTTGGAAATTCAACATTTCCCTGTATATAATGATAAATGAATGAAACACTTTTCGAACATAGACCTCCCCGAATTAAAATCTCATTTTTATCTAACTATAAATCCCAATGGCTAAATAATGAAAGCCTTTCCGCCATCTAAGAATTTTCTTTACTGAATGCCAACTACCAGAGAGAACTCAACTCATGTCACATAATGCTATTCTATCGCATTTTTTTTTTTTTTTATATTCTAATTTCCAAGAAAGCTTTGTCATTTAAATTTAGAGTTGTCCAAACCAAATTCTTCGTCTTTTCTTTGGTGCATCTGACTCGCAGATGTGATTAGAGCCATCATTTTTATTAAAATTCTATTCGAAAAACAATTTTTTCAACAAAGAAATTCAAATCATTATTTGATGATTTTGATTTGTATTAATTATAATTCCTAATAAATACTATATCTTAAATTCCGATAAAGCTAAGAATTATTAATCAATTCATCGTTAATTCAAGTTAAATCTAAATTTACACTAGTCGAATTGAAATTCAAAAATAATTAGACAATTTATTTATACCTAGCTTTGGTGGTTCTGGTTTAAGAAGCTCAAGAATTTCCATTTTAGACTGAGAATCGATAATAATTTTGAAACCATTTCATTAAAAAAAAAAATAGCCTTAGTCGAAACTCCACCTACCCGCTACTGTTTTTTATTTATCGAATTTAATTTCTTAAACAATGGGACGTTTAGCGAATCCATCCAACCGTTAGAGTTAACATAAAAAGCAACGACAACTGATAAGCTGTGATTACTACCAACTGCTATATGTTAGCTGAACGTTTATGATTGGTATCAAACTATCAAATATTTTATGATATATAATTTTAAAACAGTGATGTTTATTTGCTCTAGGTGCAAAGCAACTGTTTTTAAACGTAGTTATTCCACAAAGGGGCTGAAGAGATTCTCATAAAAACCCTTTAATGTAATATCGTTGAATAGAACCATTATAGATTTTCGGGTTTTCTACTTTAATAAACTTTTTAGTAAAAGTCAATTAATTATATGGGTTCCATTCAGCCAAATAAGCAGCTCAACAACACTTTGAATAAGAACTCAAATCATATAAAATAAAATAATAAGTCCATAAATGCAAGAATATTAAAAGTGTTATAACACGAAAGTAAATATGTTTTGAGTTTGATAAAGCCTTGTTATATATGATTTATAACCATTCAAAAAAATTATATTACTTTAAAGAAAATAATAGCATGATTAAATTGTATTAATTTATATTATTTTTTATTTAATTTTTCTAAAAATTTTTAAAAGAAGCAAGTGGGCTATAGTTTTTTTTTTTATTTTTATACAGGTTTTTCACTTCAAATTGAACATTTTATTATTATTATTTTATTTGTAAAATGTTCAATTTAATTTGTAAAATGTTCAATTTGAAGTGAAGAACCTCTATCTGAAATACCTATATGTAGGTACTATAAAAAGTTGGTCATATTCTATTCTTTGTATTTTTGCCACTTGTAATTGAGAAACTTATCCTCTAATTTTTCTAAATGCAAGGATCTTGAATTTCAAGCAGCATTGTGCTCTTAATTTCCTTTTCCTTAGTATCAAATTCTCTTTTATTTGCACTTTTATTTAAGTTCTTTCGGTAGTCATTCTTTCATGAATAATTGAATGGCTTACATATAGAATATTTTAATTCCTTTACTTTTAAATCTATATTATTAAAAAGTAACAATCCGTTCTGACGTTAATTCTTTGTTTTTGTGCTTACAGGAAAAATTGAACCGACACCGCACACCTCTTCTTTCAACATGGGTTACCTCGTATCACCGTATCCGTACCCGAACGGCACGGGTGGGCCCATCCCCGTTTCAATGGTAAGCACCTGCATCACTACACTCATTAAAATTAGAATACGTTTTCTTTTACACATTTTTATTTCAATATAGAATGTTTCAAATAGGCACTTGACTAAAAATAAGCTAACATTTTTAATTAAATAAATCCTAATAATTATCCTAAAATTATTACTAAAGAAAAAAATTGGTTGAGAAATTGCATAAAGGTTCACCTATGCTCAAAAGAATTCTGACAAGCTTCTATAATATTAAAAAAATTACTGCCTATGTATATATAATAAACTTAATTAATTACAATTAATTAACGGGTTTACTTTCGTCGCAATCTAGAATTATTAAAAATGAAATAAATTTAATTTGCTTAACGTTATTGTACCGGATGCTATTCAAAGTTCCTTAATCTATAATTATAAACAGAAAAAAAAATCTAATGAATTATTGCTAGTTCAAAGGTTTTTAAATTAATTACATAAAAAATTTTATATGAAAAATTTAGGGATATTATTTCTCATCGTATATACCGGGTGTTTCTAAATTGATGTGAAATATTATAAAGGTTGGTTTTTCGGTAAAAATTAAGGGGGGAGGGTCTTGTCAGATAACTAATGCTAATAAAATGGCAGTTTTTGACGATTTTTGTAACCCTAAAATGTTATCACAAGGTGATGAAAAAATCAACCCCTATAATACTTTTCATGAAAACTTTTTAATACGTCCACATTTTTCTATTTACAAACTTGATTTAAAAAGACGGATACAATCTGCAACTTTTTTATATCTTGACTTTTTCTCATAAAATTGTTTGTTTGATCACAAAAAAATAAAATAATACTCAAACCCTTTTCACATAAATTCACAGATTGTTTATTATTTGTTAAAAAAAATAAAATCAACTAGGCTGGTGTCAAATGAAGTCATAATGACAAATATGTGATAACATTTTAGAGTTTCAAAAATCGTCCTAAACTGTCATTTATTAGCATCAGTTATCTGCCGAATTGCATTCTTCTAAATTCTTCTATAGTGGAAAAATAAAAACAATTCCCCCCACCCCTAAATTTAGAGGGCTGTAACTTGGAGGAGAAGGGGTTTTGAACAAAAAAATATATGAAAGACCCCCCTTAATTTTTGCTAAAATATTTTGCATCAATTTAGAAACACCCTGTATAAGTAATCTTTTAAAAAATAACGTAAGAATAAATTAAAACGTGTTAATCATTCTATCGTTTTCGGGTCTATGGCATAGAAAGTTTAGCAAAAATTTAATTGAAAAATGTCATAAGGGAAAAAATCAGAAAATTTACTCACTACTTAACCTAAAACAAAAATATTACACATCGATGTTTAATGGAGTTAATCTATAATAATAAATAATTTTTTCATTAGGAATAGAAACATTTTACTATTAATAAACTCGAATGACCAAAAGAATGCATTTGTTATTTGATTAAAAGTATGTTAAATATAATTTATTTCCATTTATCTTTATTGAATCAAAATCACAAATCTCTAAGATCTCATATATGTTTATTCCTTACTTAGTTTTTTTTATTATTATCAAAAATGCCAGGAATGCAATAAAAAAATTGGATGTTTCAATATTTCGTGTTTTCGAAAGGATGCCTGCTTGAATTAATATTAATTTTTCATCTATACTTAGGAACATATATTCCTTAGTCAATAAATAAGTTTTAAACAATTTTTTTTCTCTTTTAATTTTCATTTACATGCCATCGACATGACATCCGATTTACCTAGAATTTTGAATCTAATATTGGTTTCTTGGAGGACACCGGGCCAAGGTGTCATTTTTATTCGGCAGACAGAGCCTGTCATTCAGATTGAGTAATTTAATAATATTGTTTGACTACGTGGATTGTCTATAGACACGTTCAAAGGGCTTCTTCGTTCCCGGGATGTCCATCAGGGGGGCATCATTTAAATTCCTCGATTATCTCTGGTCGGGATCGTGTGAGGACCAGCCTGACTGGCCTGATCCCGGGTTCGGTTCTCTCACCCCAGAAATAGACAGCGGCCCTGTTCGATCAACACAGACCCATTTAACTCCTTTTTTCTTCATCTTTAGTTTTCTACCTTAACACATCAATAAAATACCTAAAAATGTAATCATAGGATTCACAGACATTCTTAAAAAACCTTAATTAGGTGCTTCTCATCAAACTTGATTTTTTTAACAAAATAGTTCTTTCAATAATTTATTTGCTTTCCGATTACTATTAGCTAAATAAAAATGAGAAACTTAACTAAAGTGGAATTCTTCTATACTCTACAGTCTACACAACCATTTTTGTTTCTCGATGTATATATGTGTGTGTTTGTGTTAGGCAATTCTATATCTCGCGGGTTTGTTTGCAGAGACAAAAGACTTGGTTCCTTCGGGCCTGACGTAGAATTTATTTATCCAAATACACGAGTTCAGGTTGTTTTACAAGCCGTGCAGGACCTCACCATGCGGTGGCCAAAGAATTCCTTGGGGGTATCTCTGAAACTACGTGGGGGTGGCCTTTAGGGTAGGAACAAATTTGGGGTGTGAAACCGACCAGTTTGTTTCTTCAATATAGACCTCTCAAGGCGGCTCGCTATAACCAAGCAGCTGTTCTCAGAGCGAGAGAATCCGTGAAATTTGTTTGGCCAACCAACCTATTGATTTCTTTCACGCCTTACCAAACATATTTTCATCAAATAACATTTACATTCAACATAGAAAACAGATTATTATTTTCTTATTGTTGATTGAAATTATTATTTTTATTTATCTTCCTATAAAAATTTAATATTTTTAATCTCTATACAATTTCTTGAATATCTTTACCCTTTTAAATAAATTTAAATCACCTTAGTTGCCCTACTGGCGCTTTTTACTTATTTATTAAGAATTAAATAATTTTGGGGGGTGGAGGATCCAATTTTAAAATGTTTGTTTTGCGAACACCGCCCAAAAATTGGGTGTAAGTGAAATCTGAAATGAATTGGTCTACTTAAATATGAACAATGTTTTATAGAATTCAACACAACGAACATTCAGAAAATGCATTTTTTAAATATATAATATCAGTGAATTAACGAGAAAATATCGAAAATTTTGTGTAAAAATATGAATTTACAAAAATATTTAATTAACTTCACGTGACACTATACATTGGTCTTGCTTAATCTTCCATTACTCTTTAACTGCTTTAAATGAACAAACAACAAGAAATTAATGACTTAGACAACAAATTAGCATCAATATGAAAAAAATGATGAATTTGAGTCTTTAATTGAGTATTTTATTCATTTTATGATAGATATGAAATAATAGACCATAAAACATGTTTCACCTCGAACCTACACCATTCTCCCTGAACATAAAACATTTATTAAACTCAACAATACTCTCTTAGACTCCTGATGATGGGCTAACCCCCGAAATATATCGAATTCAAAACTCAATTTTGTTTTATTTCTTTTTTGTGAAACTTACCTCGTATCTTACTCAAGTTTTATTATTATATTAAAATGTTTCACCTAGAACCAACACCGAACTCCTTAAAAGTTATCAACAATACTCATTAATTTATAGTAATTTTCTAAATGTTTCTTTTTATTAATTAAGTATTTAGTTTATTCCCATCTGTGGGCATGTTGGCTGTCTTGAAATAACCCCTTGACATTCGTTCGGCCCTGACTATTTATTTATTATACTATATTCCCCAGTCGGTCTAGTTCTAGTTTAGTATAGAAAAAGAAAGAGTTGTTTGGAAGACTGTCTGGTGGAAGGGTTGATTAGCGGCTGCGACTGCTGCATTGTTTATGAGGGCTGTTCGGCCAGTTCCATTCCCAGACCTCAACTTGGCACTCAGGAAGTGGCGTATTTATTTCCTCTTCCAATCATCAAGCCTTTGCCTCTCACCATAATGAGTTTTTTCTCCAACGACATCCATACAATTAGTTTTTCATTCAAACTAAATATTTTTAATAATCTGAATTTAGAGTAGATTTTTCTATTTTTCTTAGAAAAAAACAAAACAAAAAAACAAATTACCTTTAGTGAGAAAACATCCACCTTTTTCTTCTGAAATTGATTGACTTTTTCTCCGAAGGTTGCACCCCCGCCGAGGGGCTGGCTGTTCATTTTAGGGACAATCGGGTGACATTGACATCCATTCTTTTGTTCAAATTCTTAAATTACTAATGGGTAAATATCTTTTGGTTCCTAGCGAATTCCTTTTTCTTTTCTTCTTTATTTTCATTTAAAATCAAAGTTTTCAAAAACAAACATCTGGAAGCTAATGATGTTTGGAAAAAAATTAAAATCTATTTACCTATGAAATATATATGTATTTGATTTTGTTTACATTCGAAAAAAAAAATGACTTGTTAGATCAATGTCTAAAAGTAAATTTTAATTATCATTTCTCAGATCCCTCGAAATCTAATTCTTCGGACCTCTCCATTATTCTTTTCGAATTCAAGGACTCTTTTGATACGAATACGAAGCGTTTCGAACCGCTTTCATTCAGGGATTCCAACTTCTGTTAGAATTTACAGGTGTGTGTGTCTGTGTGTGCGTGTTTATCTCAAAATGTGAACTTGCTTGTGTCTCCTTCATTGGATCACGATCACAGGCCTGTCGTGTATTGAATAGACTACAACCACGATCGAATTCAGGGGCAATTACCTTGGCACAATTGGCCTCCAGGCAGGAGTAGGAGGATCCTTTCCTAAGACTGACTGTGTAACTCGCACTCAATAGTTTGGGCGTTCCCGCGCTGAAACCGGCAGGTGTCAACGCTTTCGAGGTGACGATTCCCACACACACTGCCCAAAATCCAAGTGAATAAGCCTTGGGTATGGGTATCATCTACTAACGAGAACCCTCCCTAGGCCGGGATCCTGTCTCTCGCTTTACACATCTCATTTATATTGTGCAACCTCGACATCCCGAACAAACAAGATTCAGGTGGTATAAGACAGGTAGTTGAAGTGTAGGTGAAAAGAAGGGGAACAGGGATAAGGTATTGGGATTTGGGAGAATCTGGCTCATTTTTTTATTGGTATTGTCCTTTTTTCCGTTAACCTATAATTTCATAACAAATTCACCCTAAATATTCTGGTCTGTTACAATAGCTACAATAATTTGCTTTCTACTTTATAAATAATCATTGTTTTTTGCAGCTATTATGATTTGTATTATATTATTTTAAATTAAATTATACCTTCCTAAAATGATGATAATTATTATTATTTTTATAGTTAAAACAATGAATATTTTTTTTACCAACGTAAATGTTTTGAAAGTTAATTATTCAGTATAATCAATGAACTAATTCATGTTTATTTAATTTTTGATCTAATTTAAAAGAGTCGATTTCTTATTTGAGTATAAATACTAATTCCCAACTCTCCACAATCTCTTAAAGACATTGTCATAGAGAACTTAAACGAATTAAGGTTTATTTGATCCCCACTGAAAGGAAGAGGCGGTAGAAAGGAATTCAACAGCCCTCGAACCTTCCTTTGAATTCAGGCTTAACCTTCCCGGTTTTTTTCCTTCTTCAAAATGCTTGGTGCCTTGGTCTCCTCCTGCCTCCCATTTCCTCTCATGCTTCCGGTATCCCGTCACAAATCACACCACTTTTCCCGTAGATCATTCCACCCAAGTGAGAAGATCCATTAAATTAGTTTTTATCTGTTTATTCAATTAAATTATATATGAATGATTGTCATTTGGCCCAATAGATAGTTAGGTATATTTTTAATTTTAAAACCTAGAGCTACTTGTTTTCCATTGGAATATGATATATCAACCAGCTCATCCATTATGCCAAGAGTTTGTTCTCGTCATAAAAACCCTTCTCTACAATAATAACCATACCTATTTAAATATTTGATTATGCTGCTCTCCGATTCGAGGTATAATTCCAAGTCCACTCGCAACACGAATAATATCATTTCATACACTTAGGAATGTATATATGAACGTGGTCCGTTGGGAAAGATCCAATCAAGCGTTCACTTTCAATTTCATTTTAAATCTATAAATTACTAATTTGAAAATTATATTTGAAATTTAAATTCATAATTCTTATTTGAACCTAGATGATCATTTTATTTTATATACCTAAGTAATAAGTACACATAAAATATTACTATGAAAATCCATAAATCTTTTTGATAGACAATTTTTCATCAATAAGTAATTAACATTCATGAAAAATCAATTGTTTTGTAATTAGTTCAAAGCTTTTTTTTTTAATTCAAATAAGACATAAAAAATTAGAGATACTCGTATAAACTGTTTTGTATTTTTTTTGTGATAATTGTAATGAAATAATTATTAATTCACACTAAACCTTCAATATTAAGTCGTTATTAAATCACAAAAATATTAACTTATGCAATAAGATGACTTACTCACTCAACAAATATAGACAAAAATGACTCCAGAAATACGTTATGGGAAATAGATTAATCAACAGCTTATCTAATTTTTTACTAAAGCCAAAATTCTACAGCTTTTCCCACTGAAACTTGAAACTGAAATAATGGGAGTAAAATAAACAAGATTTTTTCAAATAATTGTAGTAATTAAAAATATTCAATTGATTATTTAATCTACGCGAATATATTAAAATTTTAAAGTGAAATAAAAGTGTATTCATTTTTAAAAGTAAAGAAATTTAATACATTTTAACACTTTTTAATTTACATTTATATTTTTTACTGTAACAACAAATGGTGGGTAAATGAGTCCAAATCGTGGATTTGTTCATGAAGAATTCCTAGCGATAGTATTCAAACATTCTATTGGAAATTTTGATAATTTTGATAAGCAGAGAGTAATTCGATATTGGATATCTACTATTGTAAAAAAATTCCCTAGAATTTAATCATCATGTTCACCCTCGTAATTTTCGTAATTAATTCTAAACATTCTCGTATGTTTCGGGTAGAAAAATTTAATCGTTATTATTAGCGCTACGGCTATTTTATTATTTTTAATCAATCTTCATTTATAGTTGGTATATATGTGGGGGGCATTCCACACTAAATCGATCACTTTTGAACCCGACCCCTTTCGATTTGGCTGAGATTTTTATAT
Organism: Forficula auricularia; assembly: GCA_024734495.1. Classification (NCBI taxonomy): domain Eukaryota; kingdom Metazoa; phylum Arthropoda; class Insecta; order Dermaptera; family Forficulidae; genus Forficula; species Forficula auricularia. Next base: position 3,733,682 of record JALMQS010000061.1, on the reverse strand, counting down.
ATTATACTAAAATACCCCACTAAAATAAAATAAAATAAATGTATTTATTTATTTTATTGTCCTTAAGAAAAATCCTTTGAAAGTAATAAAGAATCAACCAAAAACCTTCTGATAGATCTCTAAGTATATTATATTAAGTATAAAATATCATAAAAATAATTATTAAAATTATTTTACTATAAAAAGAAAGCATCATTCGGAAAAAAGTTAGATTTTTTAAATTAAAAAAAAAGGGGGGGGGGGGATTTGCCCACTATGAGATTAGCGGCATTAAAAACGCAGAATAAATAAAAGTTAAAAAAAAATGCCCAACTTTGAAAAATTAATGGTTTTTTTCCCAAAAAAAGCCCTAATGAGTGAACATCAAAAAAATTTATTTTTCGAGATATTAAGTGTTTTGTCAAAATGTCGTTTAGTACATTACCAAATTTTGTGTATTATGTTCTAGCTCAAAAACTAGTCTGAATATCTAAACGAAATTTCACATGCAGTTTTTTGGTGCATTGAGATTATGAGTTGATTTGATTTTGGTTGAAATCGAACCAAAAATTAAAATTATAAAATTTTCAAACTAAAAATAAAAGAAAAAAAGAAAAATGAAATATTCTATAAAATTATTATTTATTTCGGGGGGCAAAATTGGAGGATTTCAAAAAAAATTGAACTATCAATATAAGTCCTAGACCATTTAATCGATTTGTACGAAATTTCGCTTATGTACCCTATTTGTCCTTATGAAAATAACCCTATTTATGAAATTGATAGTGACCAAAAAGAGGGGGGATGGAGGGGGTTCAAAAATATTTTCAAACAAAGAGTGAAGAAAGCTGATATTTATAATAAAATAGTCTCATAATTAAAATGAGATATTATTACTTGCCAATGGGCTCTAAATTAAAAGCGGGTATTGAATATTTAGTTGTATTGTTCAGCAATATAATAAACAAGGGGATTTTAAAGGTAATACTCGAGATTTCGACCTCTTCTCAGAATCCAATGTCATGATCTATTCCCAGTAATTGATAATCTCGTTGATAATTAAATATGCTACTATAATAAACATAATTGATTAATATTATATAAAGTAAGTGGAAGTATCTCGATGTCCTCGTAAATTCGAATTCAAAATACCTACACAATTAGAACTCACCAAGCTTATATATTTATTTTTAAGCAACAGCAATATACTATATATTCAACCCTTAACATAAATAGTACATAAAAAATCGTTCTTATATGAAAGAAGTTATTATAGGTGTACACTGTACACAGTATTCATTGTTAATAATAGATGATATCAACAATTAACACAAAAGCTACGATTTTAAATCTTAATTTAATTATTAATCAAATATACATTCTGAATGAAAGAAAGTAAATCAAATATATTCACAAATATTTATTTGCATTCAATTGACTATATTTACATTTTTCCACTAACCATTTGGATAATATTTTAATTTAATATGAACCGTACACACCCATGATTTGTTCAAAAGAATAACCCGGCAAATCGAGAGTATTCCACGCCCTAAGCCAATATTAACATATTAATTCGTAAAATATTGAAATTTCAGAAGCTCTTTACCAATCAAACACTTAGTGGAGTCAAAACGCTAATATTTCCATCCATTTGGCTGTTGATCGAATTCTTTGTGAGTCACCCTATTTGTTGCACCTTACCAATAGATCACTTTCACATTAATTAAAGCATGTCTTATATAACATTGGAAAACAATATCTCAATTTATTTATGTATTCTAGTCTATAGAAATGTATCACGTTTATTTTTATCTTTTGTAAAGCATCATTTTCATAAATAATGGAGTATACTTAGTATACTTTGCAATATTAAGCATCACTACAACATTTTTAAAATATAAAATTGATTTTAGACCCAAATGTTTTATAAATAGGTATATTTTTCCCTGTTCGAAGCCTACTTTATATATTACTTGTTTGAAATAACTAACTAAACTAAAATATGGATAATGGCACAGATTGTCATTCTCTGTGCTTTCACTAAATTATTGGTTGTATTCTCTTATTCTAAATTATTTGTTTGTTTGTTTTTCATTCAGTTATTTCATTTGCTTTTATAATAAAAATTTGGCTTAATCTTGCGAATTATGCATTTAAACTAATAACTCTTTATTTTCCAAAAAAATTTGAAAATAAAAATGATTAATTTATTTCGAGATCTCCAATACCAGGCCTATGGATAAAAGTTAATTTTCTCTCCTTTTATATTTAGTCACTATTTAATTAATCACCGTTGGAAATATTCAAAAATAAATAAATGTTTTATAATTAGGTAGGTACATTCTTAAATAAGATAAACTAAAAATTAAAAACAAATTTGGTAAACCAAATAAACAACAAAAAATCATAATTCAGATTATAACAAAAACAATATAATCCTGGACAAAATTAATGCATCACAATATTTCAAGAATAAGAAATATAAAAATTATTATTTTTATTCAGGAGCCACCTGGCTCTTATTATGAATGAAAAAGTATAGGTAATCAAAAAGAAATAACTTTATTGGATAAGAAAATTTAAAAAACAAAAACATAAAGAAATTTCTTGTTAAAAAGTGAAGTTGAAAATCACAAGTGGTGCGGTAATTTTTGTACATTAAGTGGACAATAACACAGCAACCTAAAATCGAAGTCGGTGTTCATACTTGAGAAGGATCTCAGAATAAGCCGATCAAATCGAAAATTATGTGTTATTTAAACAAAATTTCAACTCTTAATAAATTTAATCAATAAAATACAAGATTTAACAGCTACATATCTAAAAACAATATAAGTGAAATTAGAAAATAAAGAAAAAGTTTAGATAGGCCGGGATTCGAATCCGAATTCTTCACTTCTCCGGCCTGGTACTCTTATTTATTCTTCGCAATAAATTCTCGTCACTTATCACCTTTTTTTCTTATTCGTCAAACTTAAATCAAATACATATTCTTAATTTGAATTGTTCATTTTTTAATTATATAAGTGTCCCAATAGCTAGATTGATTCCAGTAGAGACAGACGAAACGTCACACAAAATTAGTTTTTTAAATTAGCGGTGTAGTTTAGCATGTAATTATCGTGTAGGCGCGTGCCTTGTTCGCGCATTGCTATCCAATCGAGCACACGTTTTTTCCTCTCTCTCACTCTCTTTAAACTATCTTGATAAAATAAATATATTTTTAAATCCCCCTTTGCGTGTGGGACGAACATTTTATTACACATTTTTAACAAAGCGATATTTAATTGATTCATTTCAATTTCAATTTAATTCGTGCAAAAAAAAAATACGAATGGGTTAGCAATGAAGCTCAACTTTTCTACTGTGGTTTCGTCAACCAACAGGTGTAAATAGCAAAGTAATTAAAACAAACATTGGGATAGACAGGAGAGCAAACAGACTCATCAAAGACCCTGCCGCGTGCACTCATGACGTCCCTGTCCCTTTTTATTCCCATTTTTTTTTTTTTATCTGTGGTATCTGTACGGTAGGGTTAATTACTTTGTTTACATTAGCAGGGTGCTGCACGCGACAGGGCGATACACGCCTATCTCATCATAAGTCATATCGTAGGCTGCTAATCAACCTGAAGCCTCCATTCCATTAGTATCTTTCATTTCTCTCATTAATGTAACGATACACCAGATCAAATCATTAATGATATTTGTCCTTGTAAAGGGGAATCTTATATTAGTCATTATTTATACAAGTTTACTGAATAACCGAATAAATAAATTTATTATAACCCTAACCAATCGTTATTTCAAAAAAAAGCAGACCCCTGTCCAAATATTTTCAATCCAATATAAATAATGTAAAAACGTCAGGTTTATGTTTTTCTCTAATTTTACCATATTTTTGCCATTAATGAAATCTCCCCCTCCCCTCCATACCCCAAAAAAATAAATTAAAAATAATTAGTATGCAGATCATAACAAATTCAATGAAAACTTTTTTAATACAGTATTTCCATTAACAAAATTCAATACTTGGTATTTATTTCATTATTTAAAATAGTCAATAATATTCTCCGAGACACAATCTTAAGGTCAAAAACTTAAAATTAACAAAAAATCTCATTTTAGTAGTGAGTTTGTTAGTTAATGATATTTATTAATGTAGTAAAACAAAAATAAAATATCGATTTTAGTCTCATGATATTTATGTCATGTATTTTGATTAAAGACTTTACACGGTAGGGTATTTATAAAAATTTGCTATCAAATATATGCTTTCTTTTTTGTTAAGGGAGAATGGTGTGGGTTCTTGATGAAACATTTTAAATAAAGTAAAGAGAGTTTCAAAATTTTATTTTCTTTACTTTACATGCTTTCTATTATCAAATCTTGAATCCATTTTAATGGACATAAAAAGATCCTTCAATCCAGAACACTTACATCACAGAATGTATAGCATCAAATCTCTGTATCATTTTAATAAATAGGGCCCGATAGATCATTGACTATTTAAAATAATATTTCAATTAATTTTCTATTTACACTGGGTGGTCTTAATCGAAAAGACCTTCTAGATCAACTTTCGCATAGTTTTAAAATCTATGTCTATCATTAAAATTATAGCATATCCAGACATGTTGTGGACATGTTGTGATAAAAACCATCAAGGCATTTCCTTATTCAATAGTGTATCGTATTATTTTAAGGCAATTTTCCGTTTCTTTTGCTGTTGTATTTATTTACCTTCATCCCTATATCAATAAAATTATCATTTAAACTACATCAGATTGAATTTAGGCTAAAAGTAAAAGTGTGATTGAGTGCAAGATCGCTATCATTGACCAAGAACTGCATGTTTTCTATCTACCCCTAAAGGAAATATAAATTGCATTTATCGACGCTCTATCTCATGAACCAAGATGGCCCTATGCAATTTAAACCCTGGAAAAATACTAATCTTTTTTTAATTATATCTACTTTTTTTTAAATTTTACTTGAAAATGAGAAGATAAATAATTACTATTTTTAAAATTAACTTAATAATACCTAACAATTATAAAATAATTGCATAATTATTTAAATCCTCAGGAAATTGTTGACCAGGCTTTAATTGGTCACTCTTGTGCTTGCTTGTCTACTCCTATTTAGTTTTTGCTTTTTATTATGAATTGAGTCAGGATATTCACCACCTACTTCAATTTTGCTAATATTCATCTACAATGATCATAAATTCAATTGGTAGGGAGTGAGTGAGTGAGTGAGTGACCTCTCTTGCGAAGTCACCGTCGACTTCTAACCATTCATTCTAGAGCATTTTTTTTTTATTGTATAAGTTTACTTTAACCTAGTTGATAATTCTGTTTTTCCCAACTTGTTTATCGATAATTAAAAAATATAAAATTAACTTTGTTTAAATAAAAGCATATTATCAGAAGCGTTGGAGCAGGCATCTATCTCCAGAACCCCCAAAATTTACCTATGCACACATAACATTAGCGTTCTCAGGAAAAATTGGCTATGTCAAATTTAAGATCTGTTAATTGAATTTTCTCATAATGTGAAGAATAATATAAACAATATACCACTTCAATTTTTCCTAAGAGAGATACAATTTTATTAAATATTTTATTAAAATATTTAAGATCTATGTGAATTATTTAGAATAGACTCAAAGGGCTTGTGAAATAATAGAATCAATATTAATTAAAAGCTGAACATACTCATATGCAGGTATCTTTTATTTTTTTAATTTGAATTTAATACTTTTTCAAAGGGGGCCCTAAAACCTAAATTGCTGCCTAAGGCACCTGCTCGGTAATTTTCTGCTTTAATTAAAAGCGATATATACATATTAATATTATTTTGAATTTTGAATTCAGGTAAAAAGATCAATTTTTATTTGCAACCTGAATTATCAAATAAAATTTAATTTATTTTTTTGACATCATCAAGACATCCATGTGCACAAAGCTTTGAACTTTATTGCAAATTAAAAATGATATTAATATACACTTTTATTCGGAATTTGAGATTTTCATTATCAATGGGCTTTGCATTAATCCAGCATTGAGTTCTACCACTCCATATTCAATAGAAAATACCTCTAATTAATTTTTTTAATTAATTAATAATTTATTGAACCAGTTATCTAATTAATTAAATGTCTCAAATTTAATATATGTATGGTATAATAATATTGTAATGAAATATTATTGGTATTAAAATTAAAAACGGAAATTGAAAAAAAATTATTTATCTATTTTTATTTACATTTCCACCTGTGAATAATTATTTAATCAAGAAAAAACAATTCAATTAAAGTTACCTGAGGATGAGATCCTGGCAGGTTGATTTATCGACCCCAAAAACCCGTGATTTTCATCGAAATCCTTCGAGCCGTTTTCGAGAAACCGATTCTTTAGAGTACATATACAAGATATAAAGATTGCTCATTTAATATAATAAGATATACCTATTTTCTTATTTGTGTATATATATTAGTAAACTACAAGTCCAAAATCTCTATTTTACTAGAATTTTTTTTTAAACCACTCCATTATTGTAATTGTGGGTAGTTTTGAATGTTGGCCCCCGTTAGTTTAGCTTAATGCCCACGCACTCCACCCACGACAATTGACTCTGCAGAGGTTCCCTGTGCCTATTCAGAAGAACAAGCCCCGTCTAATGAACTCGTGCACCCGTCATCGAGATCCACACTCCTGCTCGCAGGTGAACACAGATAAATTACTTGGCTTTTGACTTGGATTGCCATTTAGATATTCTATACTATTCCTATATAAAACTGCTTTAATTTATTTTAATTTTTTATTAATATTCCGCAATAAACTTGGTTATTTTTTTTCTGAATGTACATAAATGTACTAACGATATAAAATATTATTTAGTTAAGCTGTAGATGAGGAATATCTTTGTTAATATAAGAATATAAATAAAAATTGCTATTTATTTATGACTTCCATTAATTCTCTGCTGTAATTATTATACATATTTTAAATATACATTAAATTTCACTCAAGATCTTAGATTGCTTTTGTTGTTTTTTTATTCATTTGTCTTAATAAATTAAATTATAAGACAGGAATGTCCAAGCTACAATTTTTTGAGTTACATGATACAAAATAGAAAATTCACAAATCATTAATCACAAAAAGATACAAATTACAAGATAAGTAACTAAGATACAAGATTCCAAATTTATTTCAATTAAATTTCTAAGATACCATTTACAAAACTTGTATACAAGTATTATAGATTCATGTAAATTAGCTTTTTTTTTAATTAAGAGTATAGTTTACATATTGATTATTTTATTATGTTGATTCTTGGAGCTTAGGAATTCCCTAAATAGAACCACTATAAAAAAATACAAATTTTTATCTAATTTGTATTTTGTTGATTAAATTTAAATTCAGTTTTAGCATTTTATCAGTTGAGCTCTTGAGCTGCTCTGCTCACCTGATAACTGTCCCATGTGTAGTGATTGAAATGTTGTGCTTGTGTTAATAAAAACTAAAAATTTATTTTCTGTAAACTCTGAAACCTTTTAAAAAAATTTCAAATCATTCCCTGTCCTTTTCTTGCTTGAAAAGCTGGTAGATGATAATATTAGGTCCACCAGATGGATAGAGTGGGGAAATAATTATTCAACTTTTCCATACCAATAAAATATTTATATAAATTTAGTTGGTTCATGTCCATTTTAATGATAAATAAAAGATTCACGGGTTTTTGGACAATTTTTTATTAATGTTAAATATCAATTCTCATACGACGTTTCGTCTTTTTCAGAACTTTTTCAAGTACTCAATTATTTAAAACATTAATCGTTGATAAACTAGTAAAAGAATCGAGTTTATAAATAATGTATTCATAATATTTATCCTATTTAAGTTAGCACAACCAAATAACAAAAAACAATCTTAAATCATACAAACAATTTCTTTTTTCTGGTCGTGCCTAACAAAATGTCGTATGAAAATTGATATTTAACATTAATAGAAATTTTATTTATTTATATAAAGTTTATGTCAAGTTAATACACAGTGTTGGGGTTCAAAAGTATTCGTGTTAAATCACAAAGCCAGATATAATAAAGTTAATACACAGTGTAAGTAATAGTTTGTTTTCAAGAAAAGTTACTTTTTCGAATCTATTTTTGTAGTGAAAAAATTTGAATTATGATACCATTTAAACAAATAATACTAACAAAATACAAGATCCCAATTATTTCAGCTGTAACAGGTTACAAGTAAACAATTTCTAAGTAATTGATATTTTGCGATTCACTTAACTTAAACTGATTAATTGTCCTCCAGATAGGCTTGTTACTTGAATCTAAAAATCAATTAAATCATTTTTTTTAAATTAATATAAAGGAAAATGAAATATCTCTTCGGTTTCCTTTTTCCTCTCAACTACGAAAGTATAAGGCACCATTTTGATTGGATCTCTCCTTTAATAAATTAAAACATTCCCTTGCATCAAAGATTAAAAATAAAAAAAAAAGTTTAAAATGCTTTCAATATATATGATAGCGATAGCGAAAGAGTGAGAGAGAGAGAGAGTTGGGGGGTAGTTTTTTCGGATGGGGGTGGGGGTGCAGAGAGATTCGTGTCGATTTCATTTCTTGCTGGTTGCAAAGTGACAAAGCCAAGCAGTGATACAAATTGAAACAAATTTCAAAAGGAATATATAAAACATTACATTGCACGCGCTCGCTTGAGTACAAAGCATGTTTTTAATTTATGGGTACAAGCTAGGGAGCGTAAAATACATCTAAATAAATAGAAGAGAGAGAGAAAAATGCGAGATACTACAAGAGTGCGATGCGAGAGAGATTTCGAGGACTATGATCACGTTAAAAGGGTTGGTCGGACGGTTGTTGTATTGTGTGCATTCAAGTCTCATCCATTCCGACTCATCCACTCAGCGTATTCATTCGAATCCCGATCGTTCTAATTATAAAGATGCATAGCGATTAAGCAATCCCGCCACTGAGAAGAGAGTGGTTAGTTCTTCCGCTTTGAGAACCACCCCAAACCTTTTTTATTTTATTTTTTTTCAAGTATCGCTAGCATTAGTAGCACTCAGACAAGTATCGGCTAAAAACATTCATACAAATTTGGATATTGAAGACAAAGTGCATTTGTACTGCTCGGCTATTATATTCTCATCTCTTCCCGGTGAAATAGAAATCCACTTTACTTAATTAACTTGAAACATAACAACTACATTTTTAACTTCGGATTTCGCATTCTATAATATATTTTTATATCACTGAAACTAACTATTCGTTTTTATTACCAGGTCATTGGGTTGTTTGAATTAAATTCTTTAAATATCTTGAGCGGTAATAAATAAGAAAATGTTGAATTGGGTTGATTACAAAGATGTATCATTGATGAACAATTTTTGAAGGAAAAAATTTAAAGAAACCATTATATAAAGTAAAGAAGTTATTTCTTTATCCAAGCAAACAAATTGGACTATTAAATTAAAAACTCGAAGAATTTTTATAAATGATTTTCTATGATAATAATGTCATTTTCGCTGACGAGTTGTTCTCGCGCTCAATGGATTTCAAATGTGCTTCTATACATAACTCATCTGTTATCGTTCCTGTTCATCCAGTTGAAAAGAATGCAAATAAGCTGTTAAAGTGATTAGTTCTTGAAATATTATATTCAGTCCATCTCCCGTTCTCTCTATCGCGTTATCTCTGATTGAACTGAAAGGATCTCGCTTAAATGGCGTTTGTCCAATCACTCTATTTGCTTATCATAAACCAACTTGTTTTCTTACGGCAGGTGGATGAGTACTTAATGATTTCCGCAAAGTGAAACAGATATTGAACCATGAAGAACGAGGGACCTGGGGCCTTGAATCCAAATGCCACCTCGTCCCTTTCAACATAATTTGTTTTCTCTTTGACTTTATTATAAGTATTATGGGATAATAAAAACTAAAAATAATAATGGGAAAGTATTGTAATGAACAATATATTTTTTTTATTTTTACATTTTAAAGATTTACCCTACCTTGACCAAAAAACGGGAGTGTGTTTTTTGAAAATATATTTATCTGTTTTTGATATGTGTAAGCAAATTTTTTCAGGGCTTTCTCTATGTCAAAACTTAATAAAAATTCCTCTACGAAATTTTATATTTAGTACTTTTTGTTTTGAGATTAAGAACTGATTTTGATTAAAATCAAAGTCTACTCTTAAAATTTTTTAAAAATAGTTCATTAATATCTCCTAAAATATCTAGTGTTTTTTGAATGCATTAAAGCTATCATTTCAATTAATTTTTTTGTCAAAAATATTTGAAAAATTTGAAAAAACTAAACGAAATGAAAAATTCTGGCTACTCCCAATAATGATGGTTAATCAGAGGCGATAGTTAATGGAAAACAAAAATACATACAAATAGATTTGATATTAATTTTATATATCTGGAAGAAATGTCACGCAAATAGTGATTTTACTAATTTATTTATTTATTTAGCTTATGACTTATACTATACAGAATTATACACATAACTATAGCCAGCATCAAGTTCATACAGATCAAGGAAAATAAAAACAAAATGAAATAAAATAAAAAATTGAACACATCAAAGTCAAAATAAAATCGAGTAAAAGTCAAAATAAAATCAAGTGAAAAACCAGAAGAACTAGTTTTAAATGATAAGCCTGAAATAGCTATTCTCCATCACAATTGAATATCTAAGGACCCCAGTCAGTTGATTGCTGCTGGATTTTCGTCAATAAAGGCCTCCCAGGTACCTTCAAATTTTCTTTTTAGACAATCAAGCAATTGAAACCTCTATATTCAACATTTTCTAAGTGAGGAAACGTTAAGATCAGGAAAAATCTCGACATTTTTTTCATGAATACAAATTTTCATTAATTCATAGTAAACCATATAAGCATCATTTAAAAAAAAAATCAAACTTATCAAGTAGTTATAAAGGCCATTTTTTGTATCATCGATAGGTTTTTATGGCCTTTTTTAACTTTTAAAAACTCGATTTCACATTATTTTGTTGTTATGGAAAGATTTGCTGGCGATTTGATTTTTTTCCTTAGCATAACATCTATCCAAGAGTTAATCACAATTTTATATTCGTAGAATGAAACCAATTAAGTCGAAATCTACAGCTTTACGTTAAAGATAATATTTTAAAATTGCATTTTTTTCTCTATCCCATTCTTTTTTTTCTAATTTATTATTATAAAGCTGCGACTATAAATGTATACCATAAAATATAGCGAATAAAAGGAGTTGGCAAGGCTTTAATATAATTGAAATTAGAACCATTAATCACTGTTTTTATCCTCTGTTTCTCTTTTATAAGGACTTCAAATTGTTCTCTTTTTATAAACGAATCAATACCAAGTCGATTTTGGATTTATTCTAAATATTTCTATTTTAAGTAACCTCGTTAAAAAAGTAGAAAAGATCTTTCGATTTTTCTCAGACAAAATTAATCTTTTTTTTTTTTTTTTTTATCAATAAAATATAAAATTAATTAGTTAATCTGTATCTGAGAGGTATCTCAGCTAATAAGAATATAAATAACAATTACTATTCAGGTAATCATTTCAGTTCTAGAAAAATCTAGTCGGCGTTTGAATTTTATCCCCATTAATATTTATTTCTGCTTTCATCTTATCAAGTGTTTTGCAAAAAAAAAAAAAATAATTCATTTGATAGAGTAATAAAAAAATCATTTTTATTTATCTGCTCATTTCTCTACAATTTATTTGAAACATAATGTTAAAATGAGAAGTTTTAGACTTAAAATGCTTTTAAAGTTGCAATAAAATTGAAATTAAAAAAATAAAATCGAGTTGATTGTTCTTAAAAAAAAAAAAAAATTCGTTTAGTCATTCATACAATGATATTGATATAAGTGAAAGTAAAAGATACTCCAAATGGCCATGTATCGATAGGTTCACAATTTTTATATTTAAGGTTGTTTCACCATATGGGTTGTCTTAGGATTTTTTTTGAAATTTAGCCAGATTATTATTTAAATACTTCCGCATCGATTGGTGGCAAAACGAAATTTATGAACAATATAGTTCCGGAGATATTAAATTCCAAAGATAGAGTTTTTCAGACTCTTATACATTGTAATTAAATTAATCTTTAAGAAATTCAAAGATATTTTTATAAAGCTGGACCTCAATGGTTCTTATAAAACGGTAGTCTGGCTAAGTATTCTCTAAAATTTCGCTTTATAAAAATATCTTTGAATTTCCTAAAGATTAATTTAATTAATTTGATAATTTCTATATTTGTATAAATATACTAGAAAAACAAATTTATTTATAATTTGTTAAAAATTCCGTTTAGTAGATTTGCTCGCGAATCTACTCCGCGGAATTCTAAATTAATTCTTATACATTGCACTATACGGGATATCGGAAAGTTTACATACATATTTCATTATAATTAGGAAACTCTTGTTACTTACCATTTTTATAAAAAAAACTAAACCAACATTAAACAATTACTAATACATTTTTTAAGAAAATTTTAATTCATAGTTACAACACAGTTTCTGAGATAACAATGAATAAATAATGAAACATGTAAAATGAAAAATTTACACTAAAAACAAGCTGGCAACAACGCATTTATTTAACCTAAAAAGTGGGTTAACTTTAGTAATTTTTTAACGTTTTTTCGCTTCAGGCATTGTCACAACACCTTTCAATCGCTTATTAAGAACTTTTTGTTTTATAAATCGCCCTTTATAATGTACTTTATCTGAAATTTCTATGATAAAATACATACAAGCTCGGACAGTGTTGACAGATTTACCAAACGATCACGGGATTGGCTAGAAGTAATACATAAATAGCAAAAAGTTTTGGGCTTATGAAACCTTATTGTCTGTTCTATATACTCTATCAATAGCTTTTTGCTAGTATTGTCGCGAAACAACTACCTTAAAATGTATTCAAAATATCTTTCCATTTCATCTATTCTATTTATAGTCATAAAATTTAGCAACCAATAATCTAACACTCTGATTGTAATTTAATTCACACCTGTGATTAAATCTTTATCATCTGTTATAATTCCCAATTGAATCCTCTACAACAAAAAAAAGGCGTGAACTTGATTAATTACAACATTAAATAAAAACTGAAATGTAGAAGGTAGTTAGTCAAATGTTTTTCTAAATAATTTGAAATTTGCTAATTTGATAATACGGCTAGATTACATTGATTAAACATGTCTGGAGTAAAGTCCTCACCCAGTTAAATGAATCTTCACATTAGATCTCAAAGGGGTTATATAATTAGAAACAATTTTCATCATCATCGTCAGCGAAACGAATATCCATTATTGCCGATCAAGTAGAGGGAATGAAACAGAAACTGAATAAGATCACTCACCTTTAACCTTTACTATTCATTGAAATCTATAAATAAATATTTATTTATTAAATTAAATTATTTCAATGAAGTTATTTTTTGTTTAAACTGCAAATTTACAAATGATGGATTTCTTTTTGAAATTATGCCACTAAGCTTATATTTTCTATTAGATAATCAAGTTATTTAAACTGATTTCTATTTCATCAAATGTTACATTACAGGAAGATTATTTAAATTAATTGAATTCTCTTCCCATCCCGAAATTTTGATCGAAATGTATAAAATTAAAATTTTCACTTTATTTCCTTCTTTTCTTTGTGCACTCAAAAACATGCAAAAATTAACCTGAAAGAGAAATTCGAGTTCTACACTCATGATACTTGGTATAAATTTTTGTTTCAAGTATGGTCTTAAAAAATAATAAATAAATGTTAAATCCTTACGTATTTTACACCACAACTTAACTTAAACTAAGGTAGCATTTAAATTAGCATCAAACTACCTTTTAAGATGAATTTTTGTAGGCGAAAAGCATCGCATAATTTTAAATTTAATTAAATTAATTTAAATTTAACTAATTGAATTGAATTTAATTCCACAATTTACCTTTAAAACCTGGTATGAAATTAAGTGCTACCTTTGCTTAAGTTTGGCTAGTGAAATCGGGTGATACTTTATTAAATACGAGTATGAATAGAATTCCCCAGATTTCATATTTGAATCATTTTTTGATTTTATGAGGTAGAAATTAAATTAGTTTGCATGTAGGTACTTGACGTTTGACTTTCATTTAATTTGAATAAAAAAATTAATTGTTAATGATGAACTAAAAGATGTTTTGGCAGAAGTATTTGATTGCACTTAGCCGCTTTTTTAATTAATATTTTGTCTACCTTATTATAAAATTGGTTTACAGACAAACTGACGCGAAGGCTAGTCTAGTGAGTAGAGGCTCAATCATGTTTAAACCTGTCGCGGCAGGCTCGCTGTTTGCCATAGCAGCATCAGCCCGGTCATTTAATTGCAAAAACTCGATCCTGGGAGCCCCTGGTATTTAGACAACTATATTAGCATATCAGTTGAGGGTATGTCTACTTCACGACCGGGCGGCGTCTCTGCCTAGCATCTATTTGTACACTCAACATAAAAAAAAACAAACAAAAAAAAAACGAATAAAATCATTTTTTTTAATACATTATTATGAGAACGTCAAAAACAATTTTATAATTAGGTAGACAAAATATTAATAAAAACAAAGAAGCTAAGTGCGAGCCATACTCGCAAACCATAGGTATCGTAATTTTTTACATCGAAACTAATTTTTTTATAGCAAGCAAAAAAATATTAATTGAAAGTACTCAGACAGAGCCTCTAAAATAGAAAGATAGATTATTTTCACTTGCCCCTGGAAGTAGTCAAAGTGAAAATAGACTGTCCGCTCTGTCTTTAATATCAAATGAAAAAAATTTAATGTGAAATTGGAAAAATTATATTAAGAGGTTATCGATTAATTTTGAGAATAATAAAATAAAATTTTCAAAAATGAAGGGTGCTTTTTTGGAAAGCATCCTCTGACTGAAAAGTCACCGCCCGCCCCTGATATATATATATATATATATATATATATATATATATATATAATATATTAATTCTAAACATTTACTTTCTCTTTAAGGCTTTGCCACTTGTTTTCTTTGTGAAACACTTAATAATGCTAAGTGCCATGTTTCACAAACTTAAGACTCGTGTGACAAAATAAAACATGAATTTTAATATACTATTCTATAAAAAAATCAAATATTGTCACCTGCCAAATCATAAAATCAATTAATATTTGATAATCAAATTAATAACAAATGGGATAGATAAATTAGAAAATATTACCGGTAAACAAGATAATAATAAATAAATACGTTGATTGATTTTCTAATGTTTTATTTGTCTTCAAAAGATACATCTATCCAATATGTAATTGGAAAAGCATCGGCCGGCATCTTCAAAGACTCGGGAAGGTCTAAGATCAAACCAACAAATATATACTTGAGATTCTTGTATTATGAAAATGATTTACTGAGATTATCCATTATTTAAAATAAATGTTGGAGTTTAATTGAAAATTAATACTATCACAATTTATAATTAATTTTATTTGATATGAAATAAAACCATAAAATAAAATGTTTTCCTATGAATAAAATTAGAGACTCGCTTCTGGTGGTACAATTATTTATTTATTTATTTTTTAGTTTGTTAGTCTTGTGTTCAATGTTGTTACAAAAAATCTTATCCAATTCGTAATTTTTTCAATATTTAACATTTAGAGAAAATAGACATTTTGATTTAATTATGGGTTGGGGCAGATGTCCCTTCGCTAAAAATCACATTAGTCAAAGTATAAATATTATTGAATATTTTTCCCACGTGAAAGCTACATAAATATACAAATATTTATAAATATCATTTTATCCTCAAAATTACCAAATTACGCATATGTTTCAAAAAATACTACTTTTAAATTATTTAATTATAAATTACTCTAGTGTTCTTATATTTAAATTAATTAACAATATAATAATCAGATTGAAGTAGAATTATTAGAGAATTGTACACATTTTTTTAGGCCTTTTTACGAAATTATGAAGACATTCTCAAGCTACTTAGAAATGTCAGTATATTTTTTAAGTACAAATATGGTAAATACAATACAACTAAAAATATTATTTATTGCAGAGAATGAAGGTTTCCAAAAAATTATATATTGAAACTCCAAACCCCTCTCCAGTCCATCTTGTTCAAATAAATAAACAAATAATTGTTTCCAAATATTTTTACTTTGGTTTATAAAAAAGTATAAAGAGAGTATTGAAAAAACAATGCGAAATATAGTATAATTAAGGGTATACATCAGTTGCAAACGAAAGGCTTAAAAGTTAAATTTTATATATATTAATTTATACTTATATAATTAATCATAAATTATTACATAATAATAAGAAATTGGGTAAATTTGCGAGGTGGGTTTCACAAAAAATTGAAATAAAACAAAAATGAGTTTAGAATTCGATAAATTTCGGGTTGTCAGCTCATCATCAGGAGTCAGAGAAAACTGACTCTCTAACTACTGATAATGAGCTGAGAACCCGAAATATATCGAATTCTACTCATTTTTCTTTTATTTCATTTTTTGTGAAACCCACCTCGCAATTTTACCCAATTTTTTATTATTATATAAAAATGTTTCACCTAGTACCAACACCTATCTCCTTAAAAGTTATAAATTATTACTCCTTTTCTATCACCTTCTTTCATTCTTTTAACTTGAGCAAAACAAGAGTGTTTATTGTAGTAGTAATAGTACTAAGTGATTTCGAGTATGGACTGTCGCGTGCGATGATTGGGTCTTCCTGGGTGGCGAGCGGCCGGCTGGCCACCTGATTGTCCGCCAGGAAACGGCCCATCAACCGGCAACCCTTGAGCCCTAACTAGCCTAACCAGGATAATCACTAAGGCGAGATGTCATCCTCACAGCCACACACCGCGGATGGCACGCGTCTGCCATTCGACTCGATTTCCTTTTGGAAAATGATTGAACTGTCTCTATGGTCACTTAGCAATTTACTTTGTACAGGGTTTCCTTAGATTGAGTTCACTAGTAGTTCTAATTTTATGAGAAAATCCTCCTACTTATTCTGAAAACAGTAAACCTCGCTAAGTTAATATCTAACAAATCTGGACTAACAAGTCAATAATTTGGTATTTATTCAAAAGTAAATAGTTTATTTTAATTTTCAAAGGTAGAATATTAAATAAAGTGATTTCATATAATTAAGTAGATACAAGGTACCTACATATTAGTTCAAAATTTATTTGCTTTTGAACTTTTCATTATGAGATTTCTTGACACTATATATGCAGATTTTCAATTAATTTGTATCTAATTTATTATTTGCAACCACTTTATTTAATCTCTTACGTTATAAATTAAAATAAATATCACTTTTGAGTGATTTCCAGATAGTGACTTTTTGAACCATACTGAGTATATTTAACGTAGAATCGCAGGAGCTTTTATGAAAAATAATTTTTTCTCATAAAATGAATTACATATACTTCCAAAGTTTCAAATCGATATGACAATTATAAGTAGGCTAAAATCGACTTTCCAGAATCCATTACATCTAGAACAGTTACATACAAGTGAGCTAATATAAAGCGTTTAATATTATTGAAAATGTTTTTCCCGAGGGGTGAACCGCGATTGGAATTATGCGTACACCGTCTCTGGAATTATGTGGAATTATTTTGGAATTCATTAGATATTAGGTCGCGGTTCACCCCTCGGTTTTTCCTATATTGGATCCATTCTGCGGTACTCTGTATGTTAATTAAATTTTCATTCAACATATATTCCAATCTGGAAAAAATCACAGAAAAGAGGACCGATGTACCGTTAAAAGAAAGTTTTTTTTTGAAAAACCTTTTTCTTTGTTTTTCCTTTATTTTAAGCCTTCTTGTGCCTCTGACCAAACGTAGAGTTTTTCCAAGAATAACTGAATGGTCCTTATTGAAATCTGCAGACCTACTAATTCCCTCATAATATATTTATCTATAGAGATGTCTTTGGACTAAGCAATAGCCGACAACAACAGACCTCCTCTTCGGTAGGTATATTTGACAGCAACCTTCATCTTTCTTCTCTTATTCAACAAGATTTGTTGTGATGTCTGCCAAATGCAGACCTCCACGGACACCTGACAAAGACGTCCCTTCTTTTGCGGCTTTGGTTTTCGGTCATCCACCCAGAAAAAGCTCTTTAATGGTAATTTCGCGCTTCTAGGCTTTTCAATTAGAACTTGCGGAATTTTGAACCTTTTGGTTTATGTACTGAAGTTTGTTTTGTTCTGCGTTTATATATTTTTAATCCTTCAACAATAGTATCTTTAAAAAATAGAGATAAATAAAAAGTTTTCTTAAAAATTTTATTTTTATATATAACATTTTGTAGATCAGGGTGTCCAACCTTTTGGCTTACATGGGCCATATTTGAAGAAAAAAAATTGTATCAGACCGCGGATAAAATATTATAATTCTATTGATATTTGTTATTCGAAAAAGATGTTTAATAATGTAGAAATAAGAACTTTATTATTTTTTTAGTTCAAAGTGAGCTTCTAATTTTACTTTACATAAATTTTACCATTTACTTGAAAATAGCTTCTCGTATATGTAAATACATATCTACATACTTACAAACGAATGGGATTAAAGAAGGATGAGGAATTTATTTTTTAAAAGGGTCACTGATATAATAATACCTGAATATCTATTATCTATTGGCGTAAGAACGTGCAAAAGATTTAAAAGACAAGTCCTGACAAGTTTTATTCAAGGAGAGAAATTATCAATTAATTGTGATTGTTCTAGAAAACCTCAATTCCTTGTCTCCGTGTACTAGAATGATAACTATATAGACTTGGTAGTGTCGTAGCATATAAATTAATGAAATAATAAATATTAAAAAAAATGAAAATATGAGAAGAAGAATTTTTAAATATTCGAAACTTCATTATTTTTTTTATCTTATAATATAGTTGAGCTTATAATTTTGCTTTTAGGGAATTTTATTATTGAAAAAAACTTCACGTATTGTACAAATGTACATTCATATTTTGAAAAAGGGAATAAATATATCTCTACCATATTAATCTCAAGGTTTTAAGGAAGTTTATGATTTTATGTTGGGCCACACTCATTGAAGTGGTGGGCCGGGCTTTGGACAACCCTGTTGTAGATAAAAATTTTATCCCGTCATTTGAAACAAATTAAAATTACTTGTTCATTAGATAAGTATACATTCCAGCATGCTCTTTGAATTTCTTAAATTGTTTCTAATTTCCTTTTTTTTTCTTCTTTTTTTAAGCCATTAATTTAAAGATATTTTTTTTCTTTAATTTGGATTCACTCAGATTTTTGAGATTTATCTCTTTGAAAAATATTTTGAATTTTTCTTCATGAAGTAATTTTTCATTTTGGAGTGATACTTATTTTAAGATTATAAATACCAATGTAAACTGAATAAAGCAATGAAATGAATTCTGAGATAGTATTGAAATTCAATTTTGATAAAGTAGATAAACGCTCGTAATCTCATCACAGAAATTCCAGCCGCCATCCAATTTATTTCAAATATAAAACCATTGACAAAAGTGAAATATTTGTAGAATTTCGTCGATTACAAATGTATAAATGCTTTTTTTTTATTATTCCGAATTCCTCTCAACACTTATCTTAATTGATTCAGGTGACAAAATGACCGTTACATATTTTGGACTGGTACAAGAAATGCGTCCCGGGCCTGGTTGCCGGCTTTTGTTTCACTTCCACATGTGTCCAACAGCAGGCGATGGTTTATTCGCGTGTGACCTGTCTGCCCCTAAGGATCTCTGTCGTGACACCGTCTCAGACAGTACTCCTCAAGTGAGTCCAAGCCCTTCTGCCGATAATAAGAGGTTTTGATATTCCCAGCTGGACGTCACGTGGACTGAGGTGGCTGGCTGCTTATCGCACTAGTTTACTGCCCCAATATTTTTTTTCATTCCTCCTACCTTATGGCTGAGTTAACTCTGACAATCCATAGAATTGTGACATTTACTTAAAAGATTTTTTCCTTTTGCCCCCTTTTTTACATACAACAATTGCTCTATAATTAGAGTTGATAATTAATACTCTCGTAAATGATTCTGTTTTTCCTTTTTTCCTTGTTTTCATGTTTGTTTTTAAAATATAATTGGATGTGGCTTATTTCAGGTAATACTTAGGAAAAAAAATGTTTTTTGTTATAAGCCGGATAGTTTCTTTTGGGTCAATTAGACCCGGGTGACCTTTTTCATTCAAGATGGAAGGAAAGGTCGAGAACGAACCCTCAATTAGATCCTAAAACTGGGGAAAGTTGTGTGTAAAAGATTGATAACAGCTCTATAAAACATTGATTTTGAAAAGGTAAATTATCCCTTCAACAAAAGAAGACCCGGCCGAAATTCAATATGCCTTGATGCATAATAATCTCATCCTGATTTGAAAAATGATTTTTTTTTCTCAGGCTATCCAGACATAAATATGGTCATAATGGTCATTTAATTTAATCTATCTGGATCTATCCATTTGTATTAATTAAATTAATAATAAGATCATCTTGAGTAGGTAGGTACAGTATGATGACAGAGCCCATGGTCTCTGATTTATTTTAATCGCTCAAAAAATAAATAAATAAATAATCATGCACCAAATAAAGGAATCAAATGTATCCATCGGAAAGTTTTCTTTTGTTTTTCTAACTACTTAGACCTTAAGTGCTAATGGCCTTGGTATATTGAAAATTACCTGGTTCAGTCATATGGTCATCGATAAATAATTAATAGTTTTTGGATTGGTGGAGAGAGTATTTTTGGACAGTATCCCTTTCAAATTTGACTAAAAAATAAAAAAATAACCCAAGTGAACAATTTCTCCAACAATACCTTGAAGATTATTCTGCCAGCATATAAAGCTAAAAACGAGAGTGTGTCGCATAAGTAGATAAATATTTTAACTTAGATTATTATTTGTTTGTAATTACAAAGGAAATGTTCTTAATTTTTATGATTAAAACCATCACTCGCTTGTTAATTATTTTCACGCTTACATAATATATATCGATATTCATTTGCTATCCATGTAAAAAATAATTAGTCCATTCTCCTCATCATTAAATATTGTTTGGTGAAAACAAATAAGATAAATTCTTATCAAAAATCTTGTTTTGAACATATTAACTCTATTTTAGTGAGCGAACTGCAATGGAGTAAATAAGCTAAAAGAAGATAGCTATGAGCTCAGCTCTTATATCAAGGCTAGCCATAATTTATAACAGTCTAAAGCACTAAACCACTGGGGCGGTAACAAATCATGCCAAAGAAGAAATCCCTACCTTGGCTCCCCATGAAATATTTGCTGAAGATTTTTTTTTTATTGAAAACAAAAAGACTAAATAAATAAATCCTTCGCACAGGTAATTTTTTGCCATATAAAATTGTAGAGTATTTTCTAAAATTCCAAGTATAGGCTATTAGGCCTGAAGTAGCGGTGTATTGCGAAACGCAACTCGCTGTCTCTTTTCTTCTCTGACCATGTATGTGACTTTCTCTGGTTTTTATTATTTCTCTCCACCATCTTTATTTATTGTTATGACTTCTCATTCTTTTATACTTTTACACGACGAACGTCTCCAAACAGAGTTGCTTTGTTTCAATGACAAATCTAACCAGATGAATTTATTAGAAGAACGAAGGTATTTTGTATGGAGCGACTGCTAATATAGTATCTACTCGAGAGGAGGAAGGGAGTGTGGTGGCTGATAGCCACTCCACTGATAAGCCCTATCTGTTTGACGGAGCTTGACATGTCGCGCTTGTTCCTCTTACTGACAGCTTAGTAAACATCTAAACTTCATCGATTCTCCTATCCTATATCCGTAAGAGCTTCGATCTTAAAAAAAAATCTTTACATAAGAAAGCTTAGAGCACCCGGCAACTGAAATAATGAATTTATTAAAAAATTTCCCGTTTTTTGCATATTCGTCTTAAAAACTTTCCCGAAACATGGATAAAAATTCTGTATAATTTTGTTTTAGAATTTCGAAATTCTAGATCAGAAGTTCATTCTGATCCTATAATATTGTACTGCCAAACCCAAGAACTAATTAGATTTTGGTTTTTTTAACTCCCAGAAGAAAAAAAATGCAGAAAAAATAGATTGATATTCGTGTACTAAAACTTTATTTAAGGTCTTGAAATGAGGAATCTACTTGTGTCAATTTTGCCTTTGTATTGGCCATGTATGTGTTTTTCGTAGAAAAGTAAAAGGCAAATTATAACAGGTAAATTTTTCAAATACAGTGGGCATATAATTAACTTTAGACGAAGTTTCGAAGATTTGAACTTCACTATTAGTCTATTTTTAATTAGAAATAATATTTTTATCTATTAATTTTCATGGGATCAATTATCCAAATGGATATAGAAAATTCGTTTTGTTGTTAAGCTACCCACATAAACTAAATATTATAACAACAAAACGAATTTTCTATTTCCAATCGGATAATTGACCTCATGAGAATTAACAGATAAACTATTTCAATTACAAAAATTGATGATGAAGGTAGGAAATCATAGTCTCAAACAAATAAATACATATAAATATTTATATTTGGTATATATAAATATATACCTATATAAGTTTATTTGCATCAAGCAGAGGATAACCTAAATGATTTATCTTTATGAATCATAATATTTCCATCATTAATTATCTTAAATGAACGTGAAAATTAGAATTGGCTACTACTTGGTATTCCTACAAAAATATTGAATTGCAAATTTAGCTACTAAGTATTTTGATTACCCTAGAATGATTATGATTGAGTATTTTTGTAACCTTTAGAGTTAAATCTATGATTTAACCAATTATCTTGATTTTTCTCCCCTGCAACGTTATCCGATACTCAACTTCACTTTTTAAAAGATTTAAGATGCATGACCGGGACGAATGCAACTTCCTAATCAAAATTAATAATTAAGCCGCTTGATTATAGCGCTTTATTGATTTATCATCTCGCTACTATTTAGAGTGCTTCACCAGATTTTGGCGGGTTTTGCCCAGGTGGCTCTCCCCGCGCCTACCTGGCGTCCGCCCCCGAGTCAACGTTATCCGATGGGGTAGTAGATTAAGTCCTGCCTGCGCCTTTGGCTGGCTTTTGGCGACCGCCGATTTCATGCCGGATGCCACTTGCAGGGTGCATCCTCGCAAATCTCTAGCATCCTCCACCATATTCCATAAGGAACAAGCAATCCAGCCACCCCCACCTTCCCTTCACTTGATCTCCACCTGAGCGTAACCTGTTTCTTTGTCTCAAAGCGCCGACTTAAGCCAGAACTTGATGCGAATGATGCTTCTAACGCTTTGATTCCACATGCTCAAATGCGAATCAAGTGTAAGAAATAATATAGCTGTCAAGTTGTTAAAATATTTAAGAGAAACCTCTTACTTCATTTCGTTCAAGGTTTGTTTACTCTTCTAAGTTTAAACTTTTACGAGGAAATTTGCCTATATGCTAAATTAGTTTGTGGTTCAGAGTTGATTTTGCCTTTATGAATTATAT
>JALMQS010000061.1:3689082-3706206 GCA_024734495.1 Forficula auricularia | reverse complement strand
ACCAATAAAAACCGAAACGTCAAAAATCCAATATAGAATGGTTATTCCTCAAGTACTAGATGAGAATCAATCGCTATTTTTGGTTTAAAGTCGATACCTCTATGTCTTCAGCAATGGTTACCAATAAAAACCGAAACGTCAAAAATCCAATATAGAATGGTTATTCCTCAAGTATTTGATGAGAATCAATCTCTATTTTTGGTTTAAAGTCGATTCCTCTATTTCTTCAGAAATGGTCACCAATAAAAACCGAAACGTCAAAAATCCAATATAGAATGGTTATTCCTCAAGTACTAGATGAGAATCAATCGCTATTTTTGGTTTAAAGTCAATTCCTCTATGTCTTCAGCAATGGTTACCAATAAAAACCGAAACGTCAAAAATCCAATATAGAATGGTTATTCCTCAAGTATTTGATGAGAATCAATCGCTATTTTTGGTTTAAAGTCGATTCCTCTATGTCTTCTGCAAAGGTAAGGGATAAGAAAACAACGCAGTTGCTATGGTTACTTATAAAATTTCCTCCCAAATTTTTAGCATTTCACAGAGAGAAGCCTATCCATTCTTATTTAAGCACGGCTAAATGAGCTATATTAAAAGGTTCAAATGAATAAATTCTAAAGAATTTAAAAAATTAAAAAAGTACTCTCTTACTCTAGAGTAAAGTACTTTAAAATATAATTTTACTAAAAACTTTATTTATCCTTTTTTGTGGTCCCCAAGGTACTTAATTAGGATATTAAATTTCATCAAAATTGGTTAAGTCATTTTCAAGATATTTAGAAAAAACTAAAAAAGTACTGAAATAAAGTACTAATGTTTGTAAATCGATATGTACCAAAAACTAATCAGCGCTTCATTTTGTTAAAAGAATGCTAGGTTTTCAATTTCATTTCAATCCGTGCAACGGTGTGGAAAAAATCGTGGGCCAAAAAAACGATAACATACATACATCCATCCATACATACATACATACATACATACATCCATCCGCACGCACTAAATGAAAAAATCGCACTTTTTGGCCTCTCGACGAGACCCCATGTAATTTTTGGCAAAACCGTCACGTGCTAAAATTCAACCTAATTGAATACTACAATTTGTGACTTTAATTGAGTCCATGGGTTCCGTAGTCTTTACCTGAGGACCCTTTGAAGCCACGCTTGCCCCGAGAGCGATTACAATACTTTACCCATGCTTTGCATTGGATAAAGTAAAAAATGCAGAAAAAATAGATTGATATTCGTGTACTAAACTTTATTTAAGGTCTTTGAATGAGAATCTACTTGTGTCTACCGTATCTTTGTATTGCTTTATGTATGTGTTTTCTATAAGAGTTAAAGGCAAATTATAACAGGTAAATTTTCAAACAGTGGGTATATAATTAACTTTTTTAAGACTATAGTTTCGAAGATTTGAACTTCACTATTAGTCTATTTTTAATTAGAAATATTTTATCTATTAATTCTCATGGGATCAATTATCCAAATGGATATAGAAAATTCGTTTTGTTGTTAAGCTACCCACATAAACGAAATTATTATAACAACAAAACGAATTTTCTATTTCCAATCGGATAATTGACCTCATGAGAATTAACAGATAAACTATTTCCAATTACAAAAACTGATGATGAAGGTAGAAACTATAGTCTCAAACAAATAAATACATATAAATATTTATATTTGGTATATATAAATATATACCTATATAAGTTTATTTGCATCAAGCAGAGGATAACCTAAATGATTTATCTTTATGAATCATAATATTTACATCATTAATTATCTTAAATGAACGTGAAAATTAGAATTACACATTTGGTATTCCTACAAAAATATTGAATTGCAAATTTAGCTACTAAGTATTTTGATTACCCTAGAATGATTATGATTGAGTATTTTTGTAACCTTTAGAGTTAAATCTATGATTTAACCAATTATCTTGATTTTTCTCCCTGCAACGTTATCCGATATTCAACTTCACTCTCTTTAAAAGATTTAAGATGCATGACCGGGACGAATGCAACTTCCTAATTGGTGTCTAATAATTGCTCGTTTGATTATAAGGTCATTGATTTATCATCTCATAATATTAGGAGGGCCGTTAACGAGGCTTTGGCGGGGAGCTTGGCCCGAGGTGGCTCTCCTCGCGCCTACCTGGCGTCCGCCCCCGAGTCAACGTTATCCGATGGGGTAGTAGACAAGTCCTGCCTGCGCTTCTTGGCTTTGGCTTTGGCTTTGACTCTGCTTGCTTTCATGCTGGATGCCAGCTCAGCAGGGTGCATCCTCGCAAATCTCTAGCATCCTCCACCATATTCCATAAGGAACAAGCAACCAGCCACCCACCTTCCCTTCACTTGGATCTCCACCTGAGCGTAACCTGTTTCTTTGTCTCAAAGCGCCGACTTGTTGAACTCGACAATTGATGCTTCTAACGCTTTGATTCCACATGCTCAAATGCGAATCAAGTGTAAGAAATAATATAGCTGTCAAGTTGTTAAAATATTGAAATAGAACTTTCTATTTCATTTCGTTCAAGGTTTGTTTACTCTCTTCTAAGTTTAAACTTTTACGAGGAATTTGCCTATATGCTAAATTAGTTTGTGATTCAGAGTTGATTTTGCCTTTATGAAGTATATATATATTCTACTATCAAATAGAAACTACTCTAATAATTATTTTCAATCAAAAACACATTGTAAATTCGATTTTACATTTGGAACATAAACAGTATTGAATTCCAAAAATAATTTGACCACTTTGGTGGTTCCGGGGTAAAAATCTGTTGAGATTCGAATTTCGAATAAGACCATTACAATAATTTTGAATGCATTCCATTAAAAACATATAGATTGAGTCGACTGCTTGCTTTATTAGCTACTATTTTTCCTTAATCGAACCTAATTTTTTTCGTGGCTCTTGACTTTTTTCTTCCAAAAATTCAGTAACTCAGTGCTCTTCGATGTAAAAACCCGTTTTTAGTAATAATGGTTCTTACTAGTTAAAACGCGTTTCACTGAATATCTTTGTGGCAACTAGAGTTTATACTGAAATTGGTTGAGTTTGGTTCAAAGATCTAGAAACTTCATTTTTGACCTTCCGCCTCATTTTGGGTGTTTATTTTCAAAAATTTTTAAACGAAAATGTCAAAAACTAGAAGCGAAGTTGTAGAGGATGTAATTTTGACATTTTCGTTTAAAATCTTTTAAAAATAAGGCGGAAGATCAAAAGTGAAGATTTTAGACCTTTGAACTAAACTAAACCAACGTCAGTAAACTCTAATGACCACACAGGTATTCAGTGAAACGCGTTTTAACTAATAAGAATCCTTTCTTACTAAAAACGGGTTTTTACTGCAACACACTAGTATATATTAAAAACAATCACTTTAAGAATAAGAAACCTACCCAGTGAACAATTTTCCTAGTGGATTGCTCTGTAGGTACGTAGCTCGAAAACTAGTATGGTACAAGAAGAATAATAAGTCGTGCTCCTCTGTTCTTTGTGAGATTAGATTACCCTTTGACGAGGATCCTTTCTTCTCTCAGAGAGGCTGACCATTCGCTAGCAACGAGGTGAGTGATTTGGCTTCATGGAGGTTCTCTCGCTGTCAAAAACCTATTTCTTTTTCTTTGGAATTTCCGTTTTTGGTTGAATATAAGTCAATAACCTCCGGCTAGATCAGAAAATGTTAAAAAAAATTATTTGCTTTAAGGAATCTATTGAATTGAAATCAATGAAAATCATATTGTCGTAATTTCCAAAAGCAATTTGTTTAATTGAGCTGAAGCTTTGCTGGAATATATTGACCTCTGTATATGACTCATGAAGTAATTAATAGATTTTTTAATGAAGGTAAATAATACTCACTTTAAGTATTGATGGATACACATTCTCTCATAATAATTTTCTGAGCAATTTATTGTGCTTGTTTCCAGTATGTTTGATAAGTAAGATTTATTTTTTGTCTATTTGAAAATCTACGGACCCAAGCCCAACTGTTTGGTAGACGAGTGCTTTTGCCATACTATTGATTTTTTCTAAAGAAATCATTTTTTGCTTATTTTTTTCTGACATTCCTTAGATATAATTAAATATATTTCTTTATATATATATATTTTGATTTTTGATATTCAAAACAAATATTTTCATTTCAATCTCTCTCTTTCTCTCTATGTATATGTTGCAGCAAAAACCAGTTTTTTTTTGTAAGAACGGATTTTTACTAGTTAAAACGCGTTTCACTGAATACCTGTGTGTGTGACAATTAGAGTTTACTGATGTTGATTGAGTTTGTTTTAAATATCTAGAATATTCATTTTTGACCTTCCGCCTCATTTTGCGTGTTTATTTTCAAAAAATTTTAAAGGAAAATGTCAAAAATTACTCCCTCTACAACTTTGCTACTAATTTTTGAAATTTTTGTTTAAAAATTTTTGAAAATAAACACCCAAAATGAGGCGAAGGGTCAAAAATGAAGATTCTAGACCTTTGAACCAAACTCAACCAACATCAGTGGATTCTAGTTGCCATAAAGGTATTCAGTGAAACGCGTTTTAACTAGCAAGAACCTGTTCTTACTAAAAACGGGGTTTTACTGCAACATATATATATATATTAGTTGAAACAATTACACAATTCAATTCATGTCTTCTGAAGTTGAAGTAAATTAATGAAAAGTAGTATAAATTAAGTGAATGTATAAATATCTCTATTTTGAAAGAATCAAGTCCCGGCGAGTTTCTGGTAAAATTAATTTCCTTTGAATCAACACCTGATAACGACCCCGGAAATAGGATCAGAACTTCGCTTATCTAATAGAAAAATTTAATTAATTCCAAAGTTCCATCGTTAAAAAAAGTATGAATCATTACATTGTTCATTTCAAAAAACTTCAATATTATCTATTTAGATAATATTATAATTAATTAGCATATTCTATATTTAAAGATTAATTATATTAGGAGTGAAAAAATCAATACTTATAGTAAAAAAAACCCTCTAGAATGGCAAAAAAGAGCGCATGAATAATAAACATTAGTAAAAAAAATATATATATTAATTAAATTAGAGTGTATTTAATCTTCAAATAACTTCCCCATTCGTCAGATAAAAAATTTAAAAATAAATTACAATCATTTATCTAAAATAGAGAATCAAATTTAGTTGAGTGAATTAATAAAAAACAAAAACAAAAAAAAAAAAAAACAGACAGTTTTTTCAAGTAAATAAAATAAATCATTTTTATATTTTATTATTATTCAAAAATATAAATGCATAGAGACCCATAGTACATCAATACTTTGCATTTGAATTTTAAAGAAACACTACTTAACTTTCAAAAAATGAAAGAATTTTTTATGAGGTTTCAACCATTCAAATTTATTAAATTGATTTCATTAAAATTTAGTAAATATTGATATATAAAAACACTCGTAAAAATTTATAAAAACAAATTTAAAATTAATTAGCATCAAGATCAATGATTCTTAACATTTTTACAATCGGCCACCCCCTAATTTTTGTACCCCTAGGACCCTTTGAATTCGCGCTTGGTGCGAAACCTATCCAATACTTTATCTGCTTCGCATTAGATGAAGTAAAAATAAATGCCTTGCGCCTTTCTTTGCAGGGTATAGTGAAACCCTGAGCTGGTTTGCCAATTCAGTTGTCTAACTAGCAGGGGCTCCCATGATTCGAGGCGTGGCTATTAATCAGCGAGCGTGCAGCGAGGTTTGAACATAATTGTGTCAGATGATGCTTCTCCCAACCGTTCGCTAGACAAGACTGCGATTTGTCTGTAGCAATCGTGCGCAATAGTCTCTGCCACGTTTCGGAAAAATGCCAAATGGTCAGATGGAGCAACGAACGGTTTAACCGCAGGAAGGCGAGATGGGAAAAAAAAATTCAAAATAATTTTTCTTAAGAACCATAAAAATTTTAAGCTAAAAGAAATAAAGAACAAATTTATTTTTAAAATTAAGAAAATTTGAATTCACCTACAAGAGTCTCAAATTTTTAAAGATTCACATTTTTTATTCTTATTACGTTACTACATGATATATGAGGTATGATGAAATGCTGTAATCGGGCATTAAAAAGTGTTTTTTTGCTTTCTATTTTCGAAATATCTCAAATAAGGCTGAAATATTTATTTGCCCTATTAGTTCTTTTTGTAAAAAAAACCTTGAGACGTGAAAAAATGTTGTGACCGCAGTAATTAGGGCTCAGTGCATATAAAGGCGCCAATCAGTGTTTTTCACGACGTCGCAAAAGGAACTTGGCGCGTCCCTGAGTTCTACATCATTTAGATATAGTACTTTTTACTTTACCCATACGGGGTATGGTCAAGTGTGTGTATTTGACCTGACAATGGATGCTCTGATATTTTGAATCAAATTCGGTTTCAGTAAAAAAGTAGGCGCCAGAGAGGGAGAAAAATTCATCTCGCGCTCATTTTTATGATCTCCTTCAATACATAAAGACGGAAGTATTAATTCGTAAAATACACACAGTCAATGAAAGGCACAATGAATAGAGACAACATATTTTAATATTTTATGTAAATAAGTTGATGTGCCGAGGTCCTTGGATTGAGAAGTAGCCAACCGGTCGGCCCTTGAGCTTGGTACGCTCCAGGTTGGATTGCGTGAGTCCAAACAAGACTAGCAAACGCTGCTTGTTAACTTAAGGCTGTTTTTTTATCACCGAAACATGTACCAATTATTAAATTATTTCTTAGGCTATATTTTTCATTATTTCTCAACTAAGTATGACAATATAAAGCATAAAAATCCAATTTATTAATTAATTAATTTATACTTTGAGATTAAGAAATTTATTTTTTGGCTTTCGGATTCTTGTCTATTTTGACTAGGTAAAATTAATTTTTTATCTCTGTAAGTATAAAATAAGTGTAAGAGCTAGAAATTTGTAAATAGTCTACGTGGAAATCGGCCTCACTACACTATTTTCCAAAAATAATATAAAAACTATTCATCTCAAGTTTGTAATTATCATTAACGCATTTCCAGTAAGCAGAAAGGAAATTCACGTCTAAACAATGTAACGAATTAGTTG
Organism: Forficula auricularia; assembly: GCA_024734495.1. Classification (NCBI taxonomy): domain Eukaryota; kingdom Metazoa; phylum Arthropoda; class Insecta; order Dermaptera; family Forficulidae; genus Forficula; species Forficula auricularia. The sequence continues at coordinate 3,699,124 of JALMQS010000061.1, read as the reverse complement.
GCTGATTTGTATCTGTTACTATAAAGAGTTGTTGAATGTTACCATTTTTTTAAGTAAAAAAAGCATTAGTGGGGATTATTGATTTTATTATAAACTAATAATTCTTCCATTACTATTCGAGAATCTTTCCCTATTTTCACAGTAAATTCTGAAAGAGAGTCCTAAATATTCTATTTGTAAATGAAGCCATTTCTTATCTCTCTTTTACTTTATCAAAATCACATCTCACATAATGAATAACACATATATTTCGTCACGTCTGTCTGTAGGCCCGTCTGATACAGCATATATTAGGATGAAATTTCATAAGCCTATATCTTTAATGGTCACATGCAGAGAAAAATATTTGAGACATATTTCAAAACATTGAACTTGCTTATGGGGATTTTTTGCGCACTTCCTCGGATACTGTTGAATAGGTCTTTTAAAATTTGATTAAACCTCTTATCCTAAATATTTATTTTGATACACTAGTCGCCCACTCTATATTTCTTGAGTTTCTTTAATTTTACAGCTCTAGAATTTTAAAATCCCTGAAAATTCATGAAAGTGTAGGGTGACTTTTTTTCCCACCCCATTAACAAAATTTTTATTTTTTTTCCCCCCCCCCCCCCCTCAAAATATTTAGAACTAAAATGAAACTTGAAAATACAGTAAAAAATTATTTATTGAAAAATGTGTGGTGACTGTAAACATAAGCATCCGTAGATGATTCATAGAGTCATGTACGCAGAGATGCGCGAATAAAATATAATTGAATATTATAATATTCACATGATATGATGAATTATCAAATTCGGAACATTTTCCGGGACATATATTAATACGGGACACGGCGCTTTAATCGGGGATTGTCGCGGAAAATCCGGGACGAATGGTCACCCTCAATGAAAGTAGTGGCTTAGTATGAGTATATTAGGTAAAATCTGGTTGTTTTAAAATCATTAGTTTTTTTTTTGGCTTTTCGGCCTTTCTATCCATAATCCAATTTACGATATTTATTATTATTTTTAAAAATTGTCTCTACTCAGGGATCAGATTTTAGCTGGATTCGAACCCGGGTCCACTTGGTTAGCAGGCTGTTACCTAGCCTAACCCGACCCCCCAAAATCATTAGTTTGATTGATACATAGAAATCTATGGAATCCTCAGTATACGCTCCTTTTTAGATTTTAGTAGTTGTAAATAAAAAAATAAAAATCTAAACATATGTATATTTTTTTAAATTCAATATTTTTTAATTCTTAAAGGCAAATTCCTGTAATCCAAATATGGGATGGGTCCTAGTGAAAAAATGTAGATTTCCGCTTGGAAGCCACTCGCATTGGCAATCGAAGTGCGGGGAACCGGCCCTTCAGACAATACTTGGCGCCAGCATCAAGCTCATTGCGATGCGATGGGAAAAGATGCCTCGCCTCTCCCTCTATCTCTTCTGGAAGCACACACCAATGTCGTGGTGGGTTTTTATGTTCGGAGGAATTGATTTGGAAAAAAATCTCCATCTCGCTCTCACACACTCTACGGGTCTTTAATCATTATGATTAATAAACGGATCTGGTATCCAGCGGGCTTAAGAAAAATACTACAAGGAACAATATTGATTTTATTCATTTTTTTTCTATCCTATAAAATTGTATAAACTAATAAGGATTTATTATCAATGAAATATTATCTTTCTAGAAAGATAGAGAATAAGACGAGTAACAACTGTTGAAATACGGGTCTCCAAAGGCATTCTAGCTCGTTGTAAGAGAACTCTCTACACCCCTCGCAGTCAAATTAGACAAATGTTGAACCAAATGATGTTCAATTTGTATATCCCTCCGACTTCTAGGATCTGAACTCTCTTATTTCACTCTTTATTATTAATTTCTTTATTTTACTAATTTTTTTTTTTTTTTTGTTATTTCAATGTTTTTTATTTATGTATTTTTTTATGATTAGTTTTTATTCTTCGGTATCTTATCTCATGTTGTCATCTTTTTATAAATACAGTGAAACCCCTCAAATCCGAACCCCGTAAATCAGAAATCACGGGAAATCCGAACGAATTTTTTTTTTTTTCGACAAATTAAGTTTGAGACAAAAAAACTGCTTCATCAATTTTTTCATTTACGGAAACTGTTTCGTGATGGCGTTCTTTTAAGGCTTTATCACTTTTTACATTGCAAAACTGTTCAATTTTGACACGATTTTTTTTCAGTCACTGATTGTTACTTTACCAACACCAAACTCGCCAGCCAACTTTGTCAAACTTTTCCCAGCATCTAGGCATTTTAAAGCTTTTAGTTTTTGTTCTTCGGTACAAGAACTATGTTTTCATTTGCTTACCATAATTTAAAATCAAAACATTAATCAACACCGTTTACTTAATTAAAAACTTTTCGGCTAATTCGAACAAATTGAAATCCGAACAGACTACAGACCCAATTAGTTCGGATTTGAGGGGTTTAACTGTATATAAGTAATGCTCAAAGAGGTCAACAGATGTCAGAGCAAGAAATATCTTTCTAGGATATTATGGTACAACTTTCAATCCTTTTCAGTTACATGTTAACTTTGCCTTCATCTCAGGTCCTGAACACATTCTTTTGCGGGTCTTAAATGTGGCTGAGACTGGACCGGCGTTAGACTTGTTCAAGTTTCCAAACCTTTTCCCAACTCACTTTTAATAGTTCAGAGTTTAGATTGCCTTCAGGTTTGACTGTTTTTGGAATCTTCCATCCAGGGAGCAGAAAAATAATTCTCACCTGTAGAAGTCATAAAGACAAATGAATAAATAAATATATATTTATAAGATTGAATCATTTTATTGCATTTCTAACTTCAGTTATTTATCTAAACCCTTTTTACAAATTGCATCCTATTATTGAGTTTATTTAATATCTCTTTTTTGGAATTCTTCATTTGTGTTGATTGAGTTGAAGGGATGCGGGGCGACTGCATTTTCTCCTCGTATCTTATTCAGACCTATTTCTGGGTGCGGGAGAGGCGCGAATGCTACCGGAAGCAGAGATATAAACAGGCTGCAGCGTTGGCGCGGTGCCCTGGCAGGCTTAGCCGCAGCGGAAGATCTGCTGTTCTGGCTGCAGGCTTTGCAGGCTTCAGTCTCCATTCCATTCACCCTTCTTTAATCCTAACCAATGAAATCTAACTTTTCCTTTGTCCGTTTTATTCGAAAACCAATTATCGCATCGCTAACGGCTACTTGCCCACAAAACGTACTTATAAAATAAACTTCAAGTTTGACAAAAGAAAATACTTGAAATATTTTCATTAAAAATTTTCAAAAACTTTTAATTAGAGATAAAAGAGAGATATTTCATTTTATAAATATTTTTTTATATACTTTTATCTCGTTTACCTCCCATTAAGATAAACAACTTATTATTTTTATCAATAGATTAGAGAAGAGATAGGCATTATGGAATATATACATAGAAAGTATTTCACGAACATTTTCACATCGTAAACTACCAAAAAAAAAAAAAAAATTTATATAGAGATATATAATTGGAGTTTTTCATTTTTTTTATGGTGATTGAATCTTGGATCAGTTTTCTCCAGGCCTAGGGTTCCTTTATTTGTTAATCGCGCCTCTTTCAATGCGAGAAGGTCTGTTCGATTGAAAGTGTGATTGGAAGCATCAACCTAAGTTCAGCCCCTTGGAGAAGAACGTGACCCATTTCCATGCTCTGGCATAATAACATGAATATAATCACGACAAACACCCAAGAGCATCCTCCTGAAAAATTCGAGCCGATAACAGATGGGCTTCTTGGAAATGGTTTCTCCCTCTCTTATTATTATTTTTATAATTGGTAGGTAAACTGTAACTGTGCTAGACATGTACACCTTCTTCTCCCCCCTTTCAGTTTCAATGATCTCAATCAAAAAAATCAAATTATTAAAAAAAAAAATCATAATTTTAAAAGTATATTCAAAATTACGTTAGCTTCTTCTTTTTTCATAAAATATACACTTGGAGTTAAATAAATATTGAAAAAAATAAACATGAGTATGATGTACAAATATTTATTGTAGAATAAATTTGAATATAATAGAAGCTCTCCATAGTATCAGAAAAATGAGGACTTTGTGGAATAATTTTGGAAAACAAACCGCTCAGATAATAGGTTATACACTGAGACAAAGGATATTTGAAAAATACCTGCCGTATATTATATAAATATGTAAAAAAATTTATCATCTATCTATATTTTTGCTTTATTATTGGTCCTTCTTGCAAAAGATGCAGAAAGTACAATTTTATAAGAACCATTAATTACCACTGATCAATGCCAGGAAAATATCAGGCAAAATAAATTTAAATTACACTACGAGTATATCTCATACAAAGACAATCAATGAATTGCCTTAAATATTGGAATAATAAAAAAAAAATCAAATTTTCCATCTATTTGCAAACCGCTTTTCTTCCATTACATCCAAACTAAAACAGGCCATGTGGTCATTTTTAAATAGAAATTTAACATATTGTGATATTATAATATATAAACAATTTTTAACTTATTATACGTTGTCATTCTATGAGAGATGATAGATAAATTTCTTAAAAAGGTTGATAATAAAAAAATAGCCAAATTGAACTTCAGAAGCAATTTTTGACATATCTTAAAAAATGGAGTCAGCCATCTTGAAAAATGAGTCAGCCATTTTGAAAATATAGTGAGCCATCTTGAAAAATTATTGGAAATTAATATCCCTCTTTTTTTATTCTCAAATATTTTCTACCGTTGTTTATTAGTTTTGTTATATAAAATTATAAAAATTTACTGTATAGGTATTACTAAATCTAGAATACCTACTTAAAAGAGCTAAATTGAACTATAAAGGACTTATTTATCTGCTTATTTAATTTGATCTACTAATCTGGATATCTATACAAATTAAAAACAACAACGGAATCTCTCGAAAAAGATTATGAATCGAAAAAAGAGGCTAATTTACTTCTAATATTACTACATATAATTGATATATTAATAATAATAACAAGTTTGAATATCGACCCACGTAGTTAGCTGGTTAATTCCGGTAATGAAAGCCCTTCCACTAGTTGATTAAAAGTCCAATTCAACAAAACGAGTGTGAAATGAATTTTAAAATTAACATACTCTATCTCCGTTTGATGATGGCATATTATAGAAAATTATATAAAAAAAAATTATTAAAATATTTATTCACATTCACTGTACACCAAACCCATTTTCATAAATAGAACTGATAATTTAACAGGAATAGAAATTTCTACTTGATCTATTTAAAAATTATTATCAAGAGATAAATTATATTAGGATCTTTACTTATTAATACATATAAAAATTATACTTCAACGTTTAAATAAAGAAAGCATTAAATCTAGTTAAACCATACAATAATATTTTATATAACTGCAATGTAGAGAATAATTTGATTAAAATTCTTATCTAAGAAGTATAGGAAAATAAAATTTAGTTTAATTTAAATTTGAATCTATTAAATGGGAATTTAAAAAAACATTGAATTTTAACCTCTAAATATAAGTATATATTTTAATTAATTTTTCGACTCTTTACTAATCACTCAGAAGATTAGAATCATATATCTTTTATAATTTCTACAATCAAAAAATCGATTCTAGATATTCTCGGTAACTTTTTTGAAATTTACTCAAAAAAATACTTTTTATTTGATTGGCATCGGGAAAACCCCCTTTTTGCCAAAAATTAATTAAATCAAATACTATTCTTTCTTCGCTCTTATATCGGTATATTTATTTTTACAAAATGCCAAATCTTATAAACTGAAAGGAAACTCTTATAATTGTTTATTGTGGAAATTTAATAATATATATAATCCAATAATACTTAAGCTTTACTAATGATAATTCTTTCATATATTTGATTTCTTAAAATAGCTTCATATTTCTAACTTTTTAAGTCCACAAAATTAAAATATTTCTTAGCTCTCTTCATCATGTCTGTAACTTTTATTTTGAATCCATGAATATATTTTTATGAAATGATATTCATGTTGGGCCATTTATGATGAGCGTAGAAAATTAGTTAAAACGCTTTTCACAAAGTTTTAGCTTCTAATTCTGAAACCGTCTTCGAGTGACGATAAATATTGTTATAGTTTATATTCCTATATCTATAATCTCATAAAGTGACTTAAGAATTAAAAGCTGAAATGTTGTCAACAACACTAGAAAATTTTAATCAATTTTTAATTTCACTATTTCTGGTCACGGAATAATCTTTCAGATCATTAGTCTTCTTATCATCAAAGCCTCTATCTAAATATTTTTTAAAAAGCAACAAAAAATGGATTGCTAATCGATTTCTCTTATTTGATTTCAATTCAATCAATTAATCATGACTACCTATCGAAGATCGCCTTGTATGATATTTTTTCTTAAAACATTCACTCTCAGTTGGAGAGGATGAATTTGACGTTTCTTGTATCCAGTGCGTTGATACCCGCCAACGCCAGCCGATTCCAATTTTTATTTATTTTTAATATGCACGATTCCATTTATGTTTGTAGACCGTCAGCAGGTCGATTTGGCATTTGTATATTTGAATTTACCACAGCAACAGTCATTTATGATTAAAAACCCATGACTAGATTCAATTGGTCGTGACACCTCGCGGGGTATCATGCCTAAACAGCTGTTCAATGAACATGTACAAAGCCCGATCTCCAATAGATGAATAGACGAGTGTTAGCGACGTGCTAAACCTCAACCCATTCGCATCTGGTTTGCAGGTTTGTGAAACAAAACGTTCAAAGCATCCAGGGACTCGAAACCCACCCACGATTATTTAATCCAACTGATGGGGTGGGTGATGGGCGCATGTGCATCCATATCTGGTGGGATGTGCCGAAAACACCGACAGTTGCGGTTTTATCTCTGCCAGCCGCTAATTCGATTATCGATATGTACAATCGATAGTGGTGTTTATTAAATCGGCGCTGACAGGGTGGTTTTATTAATTAATAATCGGTTTCTACTCTTCTCATGCCCTGAAGATTTTTTTGCTAGTGATTTATATCTCTATGTCAAATACCAAAATACCAATGTTTATATCATTTTATATAATTATTTTCCCTTTGGATAAAAAGCAATATTAATTTATAAAATCATGAAAAAAATAACTTTTATATTATTTTCGTACATTTTCCAAAACCATTGCTTCTAAAAAAATGCTTTTGATTTTTGTTTTAATTACAATTTGTTCTGGACTTGTTAAACAAACAAGTTTTTATTAAAATTCTTATCATGCACAACTTCTTCCTTTCTAATAGAAGAGGAAGGTTTGAAAACAAAGCAAGGCAACAGGGAACTATGCACAGAAATAATAATTTTTATTAATCAGTTGAGATCTCAGAATATCTTTTAGTTTAGTTCCTTTGGCCAGAGAAATGAAATCCGGTTCTCAGCGACCTTAGCGTATGCTACTCATTTGATCAACCCTAATAGTTTTAGCCAGAAACGTGGAAAGCGCATCCTTTGCTATCTTTTTTGTTACTTAATTACAACAATAATTGTACTTTATGCAGTATGGTACGTGCGTTTCTTTACCTACCAAATACGGTCTGTAAAGTTTTTCTACACCTTGTCTGTCCTCTACAACGCACAACATTCGTGGCTGTATTCTTTCGTCCTGCACAGTGGCTCACTTCCTGGAATCGGCCAGTAAAGGTGCTGATTGGATACTTAAATATTTTAATGGTCCGTTTGAATGCAACACGCGACCCTACTCGGTTACAGTCCCTAGCTTGTCCTAAGGCCTGACCCTATCCTAACCATACCGTTATACACCATAGGTATATGTATATAATATAAAACATCAGATGGCCAAACTAGACCTTTGTCTTGGTCACTTTTTTTTTACAAATTACCCATCTATAAATGTCTATAATTATGTATTTTAAAATAAATATTATTTATTAAACTATTTTTCAGTATTTTAAATCTAAATATATAATTATAATAATAGATATCCATAACCTCTCATTTTGCCTATCGTCTCTCGTCAACGTTTTGGCATTAAACACTTATCAAAGGAAGGAAGACACTCCGCTTATCTTCTTTTTGATTAGGTCGAATTAATTATGTTAAGTGGCGCTTATGCTTCCCGGCCTCTTTACAAACTTTTTAAAATGTGTACATTGTTCACTTGAATCGGCTTCTCTTATCCCAAACAAGCTAATTGATGTTGATTGATCCCACTACACTTTTTCCAATTGTATTTAAGTAAAGATCAATTTAATTTCAAAAAGCATCTCTTCATTCTTAATTCAACCAAAGAAAATTGTATTGAAAAAATTTATACATAATATCAAATACTAAAAAATAAGTTTTTGCCAAATTACGTTTTCTAAAATACAAAGGTTGATATTTCTCGAATAAAAGTGGCAAATCTGAAATATTATTGATTGGTACTTTATTGGAGTACCACTGGAACAGGCAGTGGTGGATTCAGAAGTTTTGGGGTCCGAGGCTGTACTAAAATAGACCTATATTATTTATTTGATAATAGATTAATACTTTAATATCTTGGCCTGGGATTTTGTTTGCCCCTTTGAATTCATGGGCCCCGAGCAGCCTTCCAGTCCCGCCGTTAAACTCGCCAGTGGAAACAGGTGAAGTGATAATTAAGCTTATTTTTTAAGTACTTCGTTAGTTAACAAACATGCAAACAAACCAGCTAATATCAAATGATATTCAAAAGATAGATAAATGCGTTTCTGATTTATGCTGATGTAACATTTTAGGGACATCCAACTTTCCACGCTAATTCTGAAACAAATTACTTCTCGTTGAGGATGACATAAAAACAACGAATGAAGTCTGGATAGGCTATTAACTGGCGGGAGGGAGATTTCCCTAGCATGTGTCTCTCAGGAAGGATGGAACAGAACCAAATTCTATCCCTCATTCAGACGATGATTATGTTCTCACTTGGCGTAGCTCGAGCCCCTCATGGTCGTCTGCACTAAATGGCTATTAATTGAAAAGACCTTGTTCGGCTACCCTTATATGAACATTATAACCACAGCTCAATTGGGCAGACACCCCAGAACACTACCCCTAGATCGCTTAGCCCGAACTCCCCCCCCCCCCCCAATACACAATACAAATATGAATATTATATCCTATTCATAAGTGGGGTGGATCGACCAATTTCACGGATTAGAGGTTGTGAATGACACAAGAGGGGTTCGTTATGAATTTAATACATATAATATATTTGTAGGGTATATTGCAGGTGGATTTTTTCTGTTATTAATATCTTGAATAGGGTTTTACCCTCTCCAGCACTTTATAGATAAACATAGGGGTGGTTCTCCAATATTGGCATCCCAGCGGCGTTGTCAACCCAAATATACAATTCAACCCTACAATAATGCACACTCGCGTGATTTTTTAAAGAGTTTTTGCTGAGAAAGCAAACGCGTGTTGTAGGGGAGAGAGAGACTTTTTTGCTTTAAGTATAGCCTCGGCGTTGAGTAAAAAAGAAACATTAGGGTAAAAACTAGAATTAGCCGAGCGGAGTCGACGTAATATAGAGTGGCGTGGCGGTCTCGTTTAAATATTTAAAAACGCCGGAGGATTTAAGTAAGACGCCTGGAGCCGTTGGCCCTCGTGAATCATAGATTCAGCCACATTACCTCCAGTGCACTTCCCCACATCACCTTGCATACTTGATGGTTAAAGAGAGAGAGACTCAGGATACTTGCACAAGGAAAGATCCACCCCCGCACTCTCCCTGTCTTTGCTCATTAGATTTCTACAACTAGAAACTAACTCTTTCCAACATAAAGAATATTCTATTACCTACTCCAACCAATTATTCAACCGTCTTTTCTCGGCCTATTATCATTTTTTTCATTTGAAATTCAGTTTTAATGATAAACCTGTAATAAAATTAAATAACTTATTATGAAAGATGAAATCATTTTTCGAAATATTTTGGAGCAATACGCAACTTGTTCAAAGTGTTCTATTTTTTTTTTTTTTTTTTTTTTTTTT
>JALMQS010000061.1:3636845-3688772 GCA_024734495.1 Forficula auricularia | reverse complement strand
TAACTTATTATGAAAGATGAAATCATTTTTCGAAATATTTTGGAAATAAATTAGTTATGAAGTTGAGAAAGTTGAAAAAAGAACGCCCCAATCGATGATGTTTTTTCGCTTAACTTTTTTCATTTTCTTTGATAAATAGATGGAACAATAACTCAATTGATAAGCAATTGATTCCCAGCTAATCAAAAATCCTCTTTCTGACGTCGATTGTCCTATTCATCATAATAGCCACCTATATCAGTCCACCCGATATAAAAAATAAATATAGAGCATTTATATTTACCAATATCCACCTCCTGTAAAAAGCTTGAAATTGATATATAATCAATTCTAACCAACTTTTAATTGAATAAAGTTTTTTAAGTAATTAAAAAAAAAGACAAAATAAAACTTGGTATTTATTATTTATTTTTTTGTTCGGCTCTCTATTTATCTCCTGTATTTTCATTTAATTCCCTAAATACATAATGGTAGTCATTAAATTTCTTTGTATTTGTCTCCCTTTGTGTCTGTCTTTCGGCTTTCCTGAATAAATCAGATGCTTGGGGTGAAATAAAAATGGGGTGTTAACAGGGGGGAAAAAATTAACGAGAAAGTTATAGAGTTCTTCTTTGTCTATATTTGAAATAAATCATTTTCTTAAATTTATAAATATTTTGTATATTATGCTCCCTACGCTTGGTGCTCATTGTTTTCGGAAAACAGCTGCCTAGGTTATCATATGTAGGTGAGAGAACAGATAATAAAAAAGTCGAATAGCTAAACTGTCGTGAAAATGTAAATGTAAATAAAATTCTGGCCGAAATCCCGGTGTAATATATTTATTAAGTTTTCCGCCGACGTTTCGGACCCACATTGCTATCTTCAGAGCAACTGCTAGTTAATAAATATCAAATCCTTCAATAAACATTTAATTCGATCACATATACAAAATTCTCCAAGGCATTTCAATCCCATTTGATTGGTATATGTGTTCAAATTAAATAACGAAAATCTGTTAAAGGATTTAATATATATTATCTATCCTCTGTCCTGAAGAATCATATCGATGTGGGTCTGAAACATCGGCGGAAGGCTTAAAAATTATATTACACTGAAATTTCTGCCAGAATTTTATTTTCATCTAAAGAAGATTAAATTTAACATCTACGAGGTTTGTTCAAAAGAAAAGGTGAATTTTGAATTTTTGCGGGCTATGTACATTCGATTATCGAATTTTTTTGTTATGTTGGTACACATGTTTTAGTCATATGTTGGCATTATAAGCCCATTTGGATTAGTAGTTTGTTGTTGACAACTAAAAAGGTTAGTCACGTTTGTGTATGTTCTTCGATTTTTGACTTTTGAAAAAAATGGATCAAAGAATATCTATTAAATTTTGCGTTAAAAATGGAATAAAGGGCTCCAAGGCACTTGAAATGTTGACTGTGGCATTCGGCGAGTCCACTTTGTCTCAAAAAAGTGTTTATAAGTGGTACAAGCGCTTTACATAAGGCCGAGAAGATGTTGATGACGATGAGCATCCTGGAGTTGCAACAAGTGAAGAAAACATTGAAACAATGAAAAAAATTGTTTTGAAAAATCGTCGAATCACTATTAAGGAAGTTGCAGAGGATGTTGGCAATCGGCTCATGCCATGCAATTTTCTCGAATGTTTTGGGCATGAAACGTGTTGGAGCGAAGTTTGTTCTTTGAGCAAAAGCAACGTCGCATTAGTATCGCTCAGGAGTTGTTGAATGACGTCAACGACGATCCAGTTTTGCTCAAAAGGGTCATAACTGGTGACGAAATGTGAGTATATGGTTATGACGTCGAAACCAAGGTCCAATCATCCCAATGGAAGCGGCCAGATGAGCCAAGACCGAAAAAAGCACGCCAAGTTCGATCAAATGTGAAGGTTTTGCTCACTGTTTTCTTCGATTACAATGGAGTGGTGCATCATGAGTTCTTGCCAACAGATCGTACGGTTAATAAGGAATACTACAAGGAAGTTATGCAACGTTTGCGTGAAGCAATACGGCTCAAACGATCGGAATTGTGGAAAAAAAAATAATGTATTCTGCATCACAATAATGCACCAGCTCACACATCAATGCTTGTTCGAGATTTTTTGGCCAAAAACAACACCCTAATCATGCCTCAACCCCTTTTTTCACCAGATTTGGCTCCCTGCGACTTTTCCTATTCCCAAAACTGAAGAGACCAATGAAAGGAAGGCCTATCCGAAACTATAATTGACGTAAATAAATCTAACTGTCGTGACTACCAATTCGAAAACTATACACTTCATTCAAAATTTCGAAAAAAAGGAGGGGTCTGCTGTTATATTAGAAAGGACATCCCTAGTAGGCGTTTAACTAATCTAGAATCCAATGAATTCGATGCCATATGGATCAAAATCACGTTAGGCCATTCAACTAAATTCTTCTGCATAATATATTTGCCCCCCAAAGACCCCAGATACAAACAATTTTTTGACTACCTCCTTGAGTGCCATTGCAATATCCTGAAAGAATTTCCATCTTCTGAAATATCTTTCCTAGGTGACTTTAACGTCCACAACAAAAATTGGCTAAAATTTTCTAGCCATAATTCCCCCGCTGGCTCCGACGCTGAAATCTTCTCTACGGCGTGTGGCCTCACACAAATTATTAACGGCCCCACAAGAATCCCAGACAAAGCCAATGAAAAATCCAATCTTCTCGATCTTTTCATCACTTCCCACCCTTCGTACTATGAAGCAAAAATTTCGGCCCCTTTAGGTAAATCTGACCACAATCTGATAAAAATTAAAACCTCCGCCAACTTGCCAAAACCCCCGTCACCCCACTCCAACCCCAGAAAAATATGGCTAGTCAATAACGATAACATTAATTGGAATGACATGCGTAACTTTTTTGCCGCTTACCAGTGGAATGAACTCTGCATCAGAGATAAAAACGCTTCAGAATTCGCAGACGCCCTTAACGAAGCAATTCAAATAGGCTTAGAAACCTATATCCCCTCAAAATTGATTAAAGGGAACAAGGATTCTAAGCCTTGGTTTGGTAGACAATGCGCAGATTCCGTCCGTGAAAAAAACAAATCTTTTCAGAAATGGCAACTTTCACAGCTAGAATGTGACCGAGTTGCATTTACCAAGTCGCGAAGCTCATGCAAAAAAATCATCTCTGAGGCAAAGAAATCATTCGACCAGAGGATAGCTGACCGTCTCGCATCTTGCCCCAATGGAAAACGGGCCTTTTTCTCGTTACACAAGGCAATAAATAGAAATTTCGCGTCCCCCTCACTTCCGCCCCTCTTTCACCCAAATGGTTCAGTAGCCACGACCCCCGCTGAAAAAGCCGAATCACTAGCATCCTATTTCGCAACTAACTCCACTTTAGATGACAAAGGGCTTAACCCGCCCACTTATACCCCCCAAACCAACCTCATGGGCAAAATAATTTTCAGGCCCCAAATAATCATAAAAGCCATTAATAAATTAAATTCCAAATCCGCCGCAGGCCCGGATAACATCCCACCAATTCTCATTAAAAAATGCGCCCCTGAACTTGCCCCTATCTTATCCAAGCTATTCCAACTCTCTTACGAGTCGGGCATATTCCCCAAAAGCTGGAAAATAGCCAGAGTCACACCTATTCCTAAAAAAGGAGACACATCTCAAATCTCTAATTACAGGCCTATCTCGATCACCTCTGTTCTTTCCAAATTAATGGAATTAGTCATAAACCAACACGTCCTTCATCACTTAGAAAACAATAAATTAATTCACGATAGGCAATATGGATTCAGACAAAATCGTTCCACAGGCGACATCTTAACCTATGTCACCCACACCTTCAACAATACTCTAGAGGCCGGAAAAGAAACCCTCGCTGTAGCCCTTGATATCTCCAAAGCTTTTGACCAGGTTTGGCACAAAAATCTTCTTGCCAAACTGCCAGCCTTTGGATTCACACCAACACTTCGCAAATGGATAGAAAGCTTTCTGACAAACCGAAGTATAAAAGTTGTGGTGGATGGAACATCATCTGAATCGTTCTCTACAAACTCTGGTGTTCCCCAAGGCTCCGTAATCTCCTCCACACTCTTCCTTATTTATATAAACGACCTTATTGATCAAACGGCAAACCCCACTCATTGTTACGCCGACGATAGCACTCTACACGGCAAACCCTCTCTCCCGAATAATCGAATCAATATTGCCTCCTCAATTACTCTCGACCTAGACAATCTGAATAAATGGGGCTCTCAAAATTTAGTTAACTTTAATTCAAATAAGACTCAATGTTGTCTAATTTCTAGGCGCGAAAATAGAGATTTCCCTGATATTCACTTCGATTCGAATACCCTGAAAATGTGTGACAGCCTATCCATGTTGGGCGTCTCTGTCGCATCTGACCTGTCTTGGAATGAACACATCTCCTCTGTGGCGAAATCTGCAGCAAGGAAGATTGGCTTCTTATTCAGGTCCAAGCGATTTTACAAACCCCCACAACTTCTCACCATCTACAAGGCCCAAATCCGCCCCTATCTCGAATACTGCTCTCATCTGTGGAGAGGAGCCTCAAAATATTCTCTTGCTACCCTTGATGCAATTCAGAAACGAGCCGTCAGGCTAATTGACGATTCTACCCTCACCGACTCCCTCGACTCGTTGGCTCATCGAAGAGATGTCTCTGCCCTTTCCCTTTTCTATAGATACTATCACGGCAGGTGCTCTGATGAGATAAAGTCAATAATTCCCCCCAAAGCATACTTTGCACGCAGCACACGTTTTGCCGACTCCCAACACTCTTTTGCGGTCAAATTGGAAAAGTGCCGGACCACTTCATTCGCGAATACATATATCCCCATGACTTCAAGGAACTGGAACTCTCTCCCAGCCTCTATCTTTCCCAGCACCTATGATCTTCAAACCTTCAAAACCAGGGTGCATAGACACCTACGTCTACACCCTCTCACTTAATCAACTTTCCCTTCTCTTCGGTAATGCAAGGGTCTTTCGAGATCCATAGGGGCTACACCTTTACTGGTGCACCCCTTCTTGCATTCGATTGCATTAAAAAAAAAAAAAAAAAAAAAAGGAAAGCGTTTTGCCACAATTGATGAGATAAAGTCAGAGTTGAAGAACGAGCTGATGGCCATACCGAAAAGCGCATTTCAGAAGTGCTTCGAGGATTGGAAGAAGCGCTGGCATAAGTGCATTATATTTGAGGGGGATTAATTTGAAGGGGACAAAATGGATATTGATGAATAAATAAATACTTTTCAAAAAAAAATTCAAACTTCACCTTTTCTTTTGAACAAACCTCGTAATCATTAAAATTTTATTTTACAAAACTTTTTCTCTAATATTTTTATATTAATAAATACCTTTCAAAAAAATAAAATAAAAAAAAAACAAATAAATAAATATGGGTCAACCTGATGTATGGTGCCTTGCTCCGGACTATGACTATCTCTCTCCCAATCCCAATGATATATAAGATCAAATTTTTATTTTCTTTATAATAATAATTACTTCAAACAGTGGCTATTCGCATATTTCTCTCTAACACACTTAATCAGTTCAGTGAATTGTTTTCATAAAGCTTAACATATTTCAATTGAATAAATTTGATATACATATTTTCAAAAATATTCAATAAAATGTGTATACTAATTATATAAATAAAATTAGTTAATATAGTTTATTATATTGATTTGTTTTCTTAATAAAATTATTTATTGCTCGCTATTACATCGTTAACTATAATGGAGAGCTTTATGGCTTCTTTAAGAGCTGGGATGCGACTTGAAGAGAGCATTATTCCTCCCGCATCAAGTTAACCATTTTCTAATTAATAAGATTTACAGCATCGCTCATCATAAACCAAAGTTTTAGATTCCACAATAATATTATGAAGCATCATCAAAATCTATAATGTTACAATTGTTTTCTATTAATTTTTTTCTTTTATTTAGTAATTACGAAATTTCTCTTGATAATTCAATCGAAAATATTATTTGCTATTAAAAGTAATTAGAAATTTAACTTGTACCTTCAAACCTTCATAAACTAAAAAGAAAGCAGCA
Organism: Forficula auricularia; assembly: GCA_024734495.1. Taxonomy (NCBI): domain Eukaryota; kingdom Metazoa; phylum Arthropoda; class Insecta; order Dermaptera; family Forficulidae; genus Forficula; species Forficula auricularia. The sequence continues at coordinate 3,682,691 of JALMQS010000061.1, read as the reverse complement.
AAATTAGTCTATGTACATGTCTTGCATATAAAATTTAAATTCAATTGTGTTTGCATCGCCACTAACATTAACTAATCTAAAAATTTTAAAAGATATTTTTTTTATAATTCATTTAGAATTAATACTTAACATAATATTTAGTTAATAAATACATAAATACAAATTTCTTTATCAAAACAATCAAAATCAAATATTTTGCCACTTATCAGACATTTCCTGTAAATAAATTTTCCTAAAATGTCTGGTAATTGATAATATATTTTCCCTTTGTTTCATATCCTCAGATACTTGTCAACAAATTAAGTTATTTATGTTTCCAAGTTTAGGTTAAAAAATGTAGGAGCTAGTTTATAGGCGTTTCTAGATTTCAGCTGGAACTTAACTCGAGTCCTCTGATTGAAAACCTAACTTAAATATCTCGTCCCGATAATTAAATATTTCAATTTGAATGCTTTTTTAAAGAAAATTGATATAACTTATATAAAATAAAATAATGAAATGTTCACTTCATAATTATAAATATTTTTTATTTTATTAATATTATTACAATTAATTAATAAATATTTAAATTAGGTCTAAAAAACACTTCAGAAATTGAGCTTATGGACCGTGACGTCATAAGCAAACATGGCGTCACTCAACGCCTGTTAGAATATTCCTCTTCTGTGCTTCAGAATACACTAGGTTGCATAAACACTAGGCGCAAAATGTAATATGAACACTCTTTCATTTGCTCTTTAAAAATTATCTATATCTATTCAGTGATATAGATTTAACTAATGGATAAATATTTATCTTTTTGATGATCATCGCTAAACTTTTAAAACGATAATATCTAGGTATAAAAAAATAAAATATTTATAAACTATTCTCTCTTTTAAGATATTTATATAAATTCGCTACCATTTACTTGTTAAGGAACAACAAAAACAGTAATTTCTCCCCTAAACTAAAGTTGGCCTAAAAAAGACAGGATATTGTTTCCTGTCAGATGGTCATTCTGATAAAGGGTTTTGGAAATGAAAATTGAAGGTTTCTTTCTTTTTTTTTTTTTACTAATAGACCATTTTAGAAAATAACAATTTTCAATTTGACAACAATTAAATTGATTCACCGAGCTCATCACTTTTCCTTTTTTGTTTGTTTCAATGGTGAGTGACATCGTGCGAGAGCTTTTCCAGAAGAGATAAACGTCTCCACGTGTCCTTTGCGCTGGAAATTTATTTATTCATAGGATCGTAATGGCTTTACATAGAGCTACAATTTGGTTGGTGAACATTCACCCTCCTTCCCCAATTCAACCACAATCCATTTAAAATTCTCTTATAGTCTTGCCTGCTTGCTTCTCTTTATATCTCTATTTAATGTTATATTATTGCAGTCTGGTTCATTTTTAAATAATAGATCTTTTTTAAACGGGTTTTCTTTTTATTATTTATTTGCATTTATATATAAATATATTAGATTTATCAAGCTCAGTAGAAGATTTAAAATACGTATTAATTTCTTATCAATTTCATTACATGCCGATAGACTGCAAGGTAGAAAATCGAGAAATTGTTTCGAAAATTAACGAATTTTGATTATGAAAAGTTAATGCAGAAACGCCTCCATACATTATCATTAAAAACAAATTTATTTTTTACAAAATCTCGCAAATGCAATTATTCTATGGAAATTAAAAAATATTTTATTAAACTCCACTAACTTAATTAAAAAATTAAAATTATATTATGCGGTTATCGATGAATTTTGAGAAAAATACAATAAAATATTCCAAAATTAATGGTTCTTTTTTGGACACCATTCTCTGGCTGAAAAGTCATCACCCGTCCCTGATATATAAAACGGCTTCAAAAGTGTACTATAATGGATATTTCTTTTCATCAAGTCCCCAAACTTAATTAAAAGTAAACTTTATTGTATAGGATTGATTTGGGTTCGGTTTAAAAATATTATTACTGTTAACTCAAATAATGTTTGGTTTTGAAAAAAAATCTTCTTAACTACATACATTAATTAACCTGTTTCTATCATTTTATTGCCAAGACTCAATAATTTCCCTACATCCAATTAGAAATTAAATTAAAATGTATATATTCGTTTCTCGACATTCAATTTTCCTTAAGACTGCAGTTATGAACCGGTGGGGTACCAAACAAATATCTAAGAGGGGAGGGTTAGAAGAAAAAATGTACCAAAGTCAAAAGAACTATTTCTTAATACGAAGACAATATTCTATTTATTCTACAAATTCAAGAGGCTACATATTTTAACAATTAATGACTCAGGGAGTTGAGGTCCACTGCCTTAAGAAGTGCATTTTATGTTTATTTAAAATTATAATATGTTTAATTTTTTATGGTCTCGGATACTTGTCCATTTTGTCCGGGCAATTTTAGTATTTTGTGTGATAATAGTTCTATATTGTTTTTTTTCTTTGAATTTAATTTAGGCATAGCACGCTAACGGCTATTGTGTCTTATATGTCTATGTGTTCAAAAAAATTGCAAAATTATTTATTTTAATTCATCATCATCACTCCTAAGACTGTTATGACGCAATCCCATTCATTTGACTCTATCCTAAGAAGTTAAAATTGCAAAAATATAATTATTATATACTACACATTATTGATGATAAAGTAAATCAACAATATAATAAAAAGTGATCAGAAAATTCAAACAAAAATAACATTTTTGAAAATCTGCTATTTACTTCTAGATCGCTTGTGTGTTAGGAATTGAAACAAATTCTTAAAATTAATGATATCTTGCCTTGTGTGCCTTAGGTCATTTTTTATTTCCTTTTTGTACTTTTTACTTAAACGTTTTGATGAGAATTTCATTTAAAACTGTTGACATTTTTCACTTTTTACCCAAGCGACCTAATTATGCTAATTGACTTTTTCCCATTATCTGGTTCTTTTGAAATATGAATCTCATTCTGCGATGATCCTGTTATTCTAATGACACATTAACCACACTATACTGGACTTCTAGACGAGGGCTGTTGTTCTCTGGATCAAGAGCCAAATGGCCTCCATATCCACTCACTAGCTTATCCTCCGCTTTTGTCCACCCCTTGCGCCCACCCGTCCAGGGGGGCTACTCTCTCATGCTGGAAAAACATTTGTCCAGGGCTTATATGCGCTCATCAAGCGTACATGATCCTCCAACTCGGCTTTTTGTCATCTTTTGTCAATGAAGGGGTGGGAGAGCCTCATCAGAGTGCGTCGTAATGAGGATTTGCTGCACCCAAAACTCCTCTTTTCTCCAATAAGCCCACATGGCATCGAAATTAGGAGGGTGGCTTGCAAAAAAAATCCCTCCCATTCAAATTTTTTTTTGTCTAGAGGAATAGATAAAAAATAGAGGGCTGTAACCCCTCAAATGACATTATTATTTTCTCATTGTTAAGGGATTCGACCAAACCCTTCCTTAAAATAATAATGATTATCAACATTCAACCAAGCTCATTTTTCTATACAGCTCAAAGAAAAGTATATTCAATTATTTTACAATACAACTTGATTTCATTTCAATTGTATAAATTGTTCAATCAGAAAAATTCATATAATCAAATGACATGGATTATATAAATAAATCTGGATTGAGCCTCTATCCACATATTAATTATATCGAAATATGAAAATAACATGTTTATTTTTTATCAACATTAATTGTTATCTTCTTCTAAATCATAAGAAGAGACATCACAAGTACGCATTGCTAAAATCAATACTTGTCCTGTCTCTTTTCGGAATTTGGAAGACAATAACATATTTATGAAAAAAATATAATAATAATAAAAAACTAATAATAATTTAATGTTTCCGACATAATATGTTGATAGAAACTCATAATTAATAAACCCTATAAGCCCAAGTTTAGATCTTCTAATTCAGAAAATTAAGAGACTAAACGTAATTCCAAATTTAGTTGATTAATGTCCATTATAATAATTAAATAAAAGATTAACGAGTTTTGTACAGTCTTTTTTTATTAACGTTTAATTTTAATTTAAGTACGCCGTAGCAAACAGACTTTTGATCTAATTTAGGATTGTTTTTTTTTTGTAAATTAGTTGTGCTAATTTGTTATAAGATAGATATTATGAATTTATTGTTTCTTGCCCCAATTATTTTACTATTATATCAACGATTAATGTTTTGAGTAATTGGGTACTTGATATAGTCCTGAAAAGGACGAAACTTCGTACGAAAATTAAAATTAAACTTTAATAATAAAAGATTCTCCAAAACTTGTTAATCTTTCATTTAGTAATTCGAAATGTTTAATAAACTAAAAATAAACATTTGAAACTTTGGTAATTTGGACAATTATAATATCTTATTCTTTTACTCTTAAGTCATAACCTCATAACGAATAGATTGTAAAAATTCTACTCGTTCCAATTGAAATTTCCTCTTGAATAGATCTCTTTATCTCAAACGTTCACTATAAAATATATTCGATGATAGACCCTATTCAGAAGAAAATCCGACTATTCACTGTCAGAATGGTTAGCGATCAAGATGACCTTGCTTCCTCCTACTCCTCTCTTCATCTGAGATATTGTTACTCAGGCACCTTTCCCTAAGTTTATCAACCTGTTCGCTTACCGCAGAGCTGTAAGGGGTAAGTAAGTAAGAGGCTTTTCGAATTCATTTTGAAATTGTGTCTATATTGGTTAATGCATTCATCCAGAAGGGATCAAAAACTAATGTTTTCCAAAGCAGACAAATCATGCAAAATTGAAATATCTTGGTATGGGTGTTCGACTTACAAGGTGTGTTCCCGTGTATGTTTTCCCTCCGGGTTTTGGGGGAGTTAAAGACCTCGAATTCGACTAAGTCCCCAATCCCTTGAGACGTTCCTAAAGCCGGATCAGGAGAAATATTGCGGGAGTCTTAAAACCTTAAGCATTCTCTCCGTTTGCATTTTTTATAAATTACAAAACCTTTCGTTTTGCCAGATTTCTTATCATATAAACCAAATTTTGCCCACTCTCTAACATCTGTTAATCTATTACTTTATTAAATGACAAATTTGCTCGAAGCTATTTGTATGTATATACATGTTTTCTGTCACTTCTTTGCAACATAGACATTAAATTCAATATTATTTTTCAAAATATTCTAAATAAACTTTTTATGAATTAAATTAAAACATAAAAGGATAAATTGAGCATTTTTAATTTAAAATACATTTACCCGATATTTGAAATTACATTAAGAATTTATTATTATTATTAGTTTCTTTGGTACTAGGATAAAAAGCGTGCCATTCGGATCCGTTTGACATCACATATGATTTAAATTTAAATTATAATCGTGGACTGCATCTCTTAGAGCTACACATATCTTTGACTATCAGTTAAATAAATAATCAAATCACCAAAAACCGAAAAACCCAAAGTCATCCACAATCTGACAGCTCTTTTGGCTCTAAGGCTAAGTTGACCTCCAGTAAGTTTAACTGGTGGTGGAGAATCCTGTTCTTAATATCTATATCTTATACAAATTACTCCAATCTAGGAGTAGTAAAAATCACAGAAGTAACACGAAACTTATTATAATAACCCATCAACCAAACATATCTGAGATCTTTAGGATTAGATTTTTTAGCATATTAATAAATATATTCTTGTTCATGTACTTGATCCCATAATAATGACATCGGAAATTATCGAATAATCATCTCTCAATAGTTATTGACCGTCTTGAAACACTGTGTGCTGTTGACCTATTAAAATCGTCGTGTTGCATGACTCCTTTTTTTAATGTAAGAAATAGCAATATAAATAAATTACATTCTCACTTCCATTTCATAATGAATTAGGCAACTATTATGGAGCCTGAACTTGAACGCTTGTAGGACTGCTGCAAAAGCAAAACTCGAAGGGATCATCAGTTTCAAGATGTTAAAGAATAAGAATAATGGAATCAAGGAGAATATGTTGTCTATAGACGTTTCCGAGCTAGCTCGCTTGGTAGTCGAAATTACCTTTACTAATATAATTTCTATTTATCTAATTTAATTATGTGTAACGTCACACGTCATTTTCTTTAATATAAATAAATATAGCTCGGCTGGTAGATGGCATTCCAATTTATTTTTTTCATCTTAAAAGACAAACTGGTCTTCCAAATACAAGTCATTTGATTTTACAAATATACAAAAATATATTCGTGAACTATTTTCATTAATTAATGAAAAATAAAATGATATACGGTCATCCATTTTTTTTTTTTATTTTTAATTATTTTTTTTCTTCCTATAGTGAATAACTGATGAAACGTTGCCAAGCGATTTCAAATGATAATGAAAATTTGTCATTTAGTCTCTTAAATATATCCCTACCCTTTCTAGATAGATAAATATTCCAAAGCTTTGAAGAATAGGTTGGATAATAAATTCGCTTTGCTTTATTTATTGCTTCACTCGTTTAACTGAACTTACTAATCTACCCCTCCCTTTTCGAAAGATCGACTAACTCTATTTAGATTTTAACAAAATAGTTGGCAGTGTTGGCCGTGCTTACGCTACTGCTACTGCTGCTACTTCTGCTCTTGCTCTTCTCGTTCATTTGCCTAAATGCTTCGATTCATTGGCGCGCGCTAATCGTCTCACTAATAGAATAATGATGATGATTAGCGTCTGGCCACCGGGACTCCCCCGCGGACCCCGCGCACCCACGAGGATTCCCCGCGAACAAAAGGAACAGCGACCAGCCCCACACGAGATTGCAAAAGCAAAGAAAGAACACCATTGACCGATCCAAGTCCACTTTTCTGCTTAACACCATACATAAAATACACTTTATTGCGGCTCATAAATTAATGAAAAAAAAAAGAAAAGAAAGAAATATTCACTTTATATCGTATCGTTTGGCTTTGAGTTGTGTCTTTGATCGTTCACTCAAATAATAAATATGTTATACAAAGAGAAGGAGAAAGAGTGAATAAGATGACCATATGGTTGTTTTTCTCACTTATCATTAATTAGCCTGCTTATCTGGGAGGGGGAAAGGTCGATTTTCTGGTTTCGGAATGTCAAATCACCCAACGACCACTTTCAAAATGTTGATATAAAATTCAAAATCCAAAAAATGTTAATTGAAAGCCCATCTATTAGAAAACATTATTAGAAGGCTGGAGAGAAATAAAAATGATTGGAAGAATATAATCAGTTTTTGAAGGCAGAAACCAGTTATTCAGCAGTTAAAATAATCGAAGAAAATAGCCTGTAGTTTGGGAAAAATTGAAAATACACTCATTAAATATTTAATATCTTTATAGTATTAGGTAATGAATCAAATTCGATTTGCACGGAGCGAAAACGATTTGTTTCCAATAAACTTTTTAACTAGGCAATAAACTTGAAAGAATTCAGTCTAACTATTTTCTGACTCTGGTACTGAAAACTCCCGAAATGGCCGGATTGCAACCAAACAGCTTTTGCCCTCATTCACTCTTGCCAGTTGTCGTTGTCCGTTTGTATCCATGTTTATTTGCTGGCTCACTGACAGACATACATCGCTGTTCTATTTCTGAAACTGACGGTTTGTTTCGCGACCGCAGATTTTTATGTCTCTGAATGTGGTGAAAGTTGCGCTCAAAAACAAACCAATGCATCTGAACTTTTGCAGCAACAACAAATGAATACTATTAATGATCCTCCCAACCATGACTACATTTACCTCTAATGACTCGTGAATTGTTAAAATTAATAGTAATTTAATATGATATCGGTATTTTTAATTTTTTAATAAATCTCACACTTTTGGTTTTTCATGTTCTGATAATTAATCAATTGATTGGTAAACATTTGATAACAACTAAATGATTCTTAAAATAAAATTATCATAATATATCTTATATTATATACCCACTCTAAAAAAAGAAAAAAAATTCTCGCTACGTATAGAAATATGTTAGGTGTTCTACATTTTTACTTTTTTACATTTGACAAAATAAATTTAAAGGACCAATTGAATCAGTTAACAAATGTTACAATTTGGATCATGTACATTAAAAAATTGTCATATTTTTTTAATTCTCTAGTCGAACCAGAAAAGAATTTCATCTTAGGATTAATATTTATTTATTTATCCACTTGTTAAAGAGAAGAACACTTATATATTCATAATTAATTACCATTAATCATTTTATATCTTCAACAATCATCTTGCTACATCTAATAAATTACAAGATTAAAAATGAATACAATTTACTTAGACTTCTTGTCGCCATTATTATCAACTATACCTAAGGAACAACGAATATTTAATAATTACGAAATTGGAACTTGAATTTAATAAGCATAATTGAAATATTTTCATTAAACAACAAATAAAAACGTAGGTTTCTCTATGAAATGATGAACATTTTGTTAAGTGAAGAAATTGAATCTTATGGTTTTCCAGATCCATGAGGCCAAAAATGGATTTTTTAATATCTCTGAGTACTTACCAGCTATATTGTTAAAATAATAATAAATCATAAATTTAGTTTTGACTAAAGAATAAGAAATTGTTCAAGCAAATTTTTAAAATTATTTTTTGCTGCTCTATCCCAGCCAGCACTCATAGTTTTTCAAAATTTCTCAAAACCTACTCATACGATTTAGATTTAAAAAAATACATGTATACTAGTATATAAATACAATGTCTACAAAAAGGGCTTCTTATGTTATTAAACATCCAAAAAAAATCTATTTACGAAATTTATCATGATAAGCTTTTTGTCCACATTTTTTAAGTTATCTAAATAATATGAACAGTTTTTGAGAACTTTTGGAATAAGCCTCAAGAACTTTAAATTAAAGTATCGCGTCCTTCAATATTAAAAGTTTTAAATTTTATAATAAATACATTTCATTAGATCATAAATCAATTATGCATTCTTTAATGGGAATTACTTCTTTATTAGAATCAACTTATTTAATAATATAATCCAATAAATTAACAAGTTCTTTTTTATCACTAACTAACTCATTAATTGATATTAATTGATTAATCATATATAAAATTATTCACTACCAAGGCTTTTCCATTAACCCTTTTTTTACAAGGCTTATTTTATGTTTTGAATTTTGGCTTTCCATTTGTTAAACCGTTTACTTTGAAACACAACCCGAAGCAGGTGCTTCTGCAATTAATCTCATGTCACGGTCAATCAACCGGCTCGTTCAGCCTGAGAAAAATGACATATTTGAGGGAAGAACCACTCAGAAAAGAAAGAGAGAAATACATCCTACTCTATTATTATCTAAGCATTCGTCTAAAAAAGAGTTTATAATTTGCTAACATGATTAATTTACGTTTTGGTTTCTACAGTCTCGATACGAAACGGATGATAACTACCAAAAGTTCTCTGAAAACTCGGTTCTTGCTACCGGTTTGTCCGATGAAGGCGCCTCGGGTGGTAACCGACCGTCTCCTCAGCTTCTCATGTTTTAATTAATTAACTTCATTAGGTCGAATTTGCTTTTAACTTGATAAAAAGCAGTCCTCTAGCGAGAGAGCACATTCCCAAAAGAGAGTCGAGTTTTTCCATTCGATTTCTTAACTTTAATTAGATAACTTGGATCCATACCGAAACACTTTCGATTCTTAAATAAGTCGGATTTTGGTTCAACAGCTTCTGGGACCTCTTAGTAATTAGTCGAATAAAACTTTTAAAATGATTAGTTCACTAAACGAGTTCTTCCTTGCAAACGACCTTGGCTTGTTGTGAGCATAAGAATCCACTTAATTTCTAAAGTTAAGCAACAAATTAGAGGGTTATTTGTTAATCTAAGATGGTCTATAATATTCGCTAATCCCGATCATGTTGTTTGCATCATCCTGTAATTGATTTCGAAGCCTAAATGGGAACAATGGGAATTTGGCCCTTTATCGCAACTAGAAATTCCTTAACAATTTAGAAAATAAAATGCCCGAATACGGTTTTGTCTAGGATATGACTCACATTTGTTCAGTGGGGGGTTCTGCCAGCATTTTCTTGCCATCATGCATTCATTTAAGAAAAGTACTATCATTTATAGGATGGATTACCTACTTGGCCCACCGTTTAAACGTTTCCTCTTTTTTGTTAAAGGAGAATGGTGTGGGTTCTTGGTGAAACATTTTAAATAAAATAAATTTTTTTTTGAAAAATTCAAGAAACTTTTTAAAATTTAAAATAATAAGTAGGTTACACAAAAAACAAGACAGTCCACAAACACCTTCGGTTCTGTATAACCCCTGATTATTACCTTCTTTACAGGAAAACAAATTTCTTGTTTGTCTTGTATTTTTTTTTATCATTAAAAAAACACAGTTTGTCTTGTATTTTTTTATCATTAAAAAAACACAAAATAGGCTTTGGAGGGTATCATTGACTTAAATGCATCGATGCACATCACGTAATAGTATCTATAAAATAGGGTAAACACAGAAACGCTCGTTCAATGGATTATAGTGAGTCGAGAGAAATGGTAAGCATTGGGTCTTCTTATTTTAATCTGCTTGTTTTCGAATTACATTCAGGATGGAAAAAGAGTTTTAGTTTATGCTTTTATAAGAATGTCACATTACTTCTTGAACTCTCTTGCTTCCCCTTCACCGATTCGTAGAGCATTCAGTCCTTCAAGACAGTCCACAACACCTTCGGTTCTGTATAACCCCTGAATATCACCTTCTTTACAGGAAAACAAATTTCTTGTTGGCCTTGTACTTCTTTTTTTATCATTAAAAAAAACACAAAATAGGCTTTGGAGGGTATCATTGACTTAAATGCACATCACGTAATAGTATCTATAAAATAGGGTAAGCACAGAAACGCTCGTTCATTGGATTATAGCGAGTCGAGAGAAATAGTAAGCATCGGGTCTTCTTATTTTAATCTGCTTGTTTTCGAATTACATTCAGGATGGAAAGAGAGTTTTAGTTTATGCTTTTAGAAGAATGTCACATTACTTCTTGAATTTTAATTTTTCCATAATTAAAATCCATTTGATAATTTATTCTTGAAGGAGTTTCATTTGAGAAAACGTGAAGCCCTTTCGTAACAAAGTTCAGCTCGTTTTTATTCCTCCGAAGTAATCCTTACCATATTCAGTTCTTTGAGTTGATTTCGAATAGATCTTGACTTATTCCTAATTAAGTTCACAGAACAATATATCTTAATTAAAATTACTATAATGACGTCAGAGTGGCGACGTTTGAAATTGTCTTAATCACCGTCAATTTACGTACTGAGTGACTTTTGCTCTTCTTTAATGACAAGGCTTCGTTCGATAAGATGAAGGCGGGTGCCGTCTTACAGGGGCGCCTTTGGCCTGTAATTTTACACACCATCCCCTTCCTAAGAAAAATTACAAATGAACTAAACCAGCTCCTTGAATCCTACCATTTTCTTAGAAAATCTTAATCGAAAATCTGTTGTTGATAAGATTATAAGCCTGGTCGTCTCTTTAGCATAAAAACACCCCAATTCTCCTCTATTGGTGTAATTAATTCATCTTTCCATGGTATATTATATAATAATGCTAATCAAGGAATTGAGCCGCAAAAGTTAAATAATATAATCAATATTTATTTATTTTTTTTTGTTATGGGTGAATGGTGTGGGTTCTTTGTGAAACATTTTAAATAAAGTAAAGAAAATTTTGAAAAATTTTAGAAACTTTTTAAAATTTAAAATATAAAATACTAGGTAGGTTTCACGAAAATAAAAGGTAAGATAGAGTCTGTCAACTCCTGAAGATGGGCTTATACCCCGAAATATATATAAAGTCGTGCTAAACAAGCATCTTATACCTTTTAAGGAGATAGGTGTTGGTTCTAGGTGAAACATTTTTACCCAATTTTTTATTATTATAAGCATCTTATACTTTTATTTTTGTGAAACTTAGCTAGGATTTATATTTTAAATTTTAAAAAGTTTCTAAAATGTTTCAAAATTTTCTTTACTTTAATCAATAATTTCTTATGTTAATTCTAAATATTTAGAAAATTATTTTATTATTTGCCAAGAAAATTTTCTCTGGAGAGAGGACTGGTAGAAATTTTAATTGAAAATAATGGAAGGCAGCCCAGGGGTATTGAGGAAAGAAAAATTTAATACAATACAAATAAGATGTAATTTATTGGAAAAACATCGGTTTGAAAGGAAATGAGGAAGGATTCCAATAAATTTCACCTTATTTGATATGTGTTAATTTTTTCTTTCCTCAATACCCCTGGGCTGCCTTCCATTACTTTCAATTATTTTATTATTTTTTGAAAAGAAAAAATGAATTGAGCACCCGACGGGATTCGAACCCGTGTCTCTCTCCATTAGCCGTAGAGTGCCTTGATTACTTTAAGAAAAAATTAAAACCAATGTTTAAAGTTAATTTGTTTAAAATGCTAATCAAATTTATTTATATATCTACCTATATATTAATTCCAAATGATCAATGATGTTAAAACTGAATATTTATGAATGTACTATGTAGATTTTTCCGCTTCCCATTTGTTCTGATTCTGTTCAATTTTGAAACGAATTGACAAGTCAGACGTTGATTTTCAAAACAAATACTTTCGCCTGGCCGCCTTCTTGTTTACTTCTGGTCAATTAATCAGTCATGATTCATTTGACTTGAGGCGTCTGCTCGTTTTTTATTCGATTGCCGCGAGATGCAAAGGCTCCTTCGTCTTCTTTCTTTAGTTGAGCCTCTCCTGTTAGTCACCTTCAAACTCGGCTCATCGAAAATCGCTCCAGGCTCGGAGCCTTCTTCCTTTTTATCCACTTATTATAAAAAAAAAGGACCAACATTTTTTTATCGAGAAAGTAAATATAACAGAGAGATAATTACATGTTTTATTACTTTTTTAAAATTTTACAACTCAATAAATTAATCGTGGCAAGCGATAAATGATGATTATTTTGTATTTGACGTTCTTGTTTAATTTTAATACGAAATGATAAACGCTAGAAAATCAGCCGATATTATCATTATTCTAATTTCCGTTCATACAAACTATTTTTTCCTTCCTAAGTCCTCTGTTTGTGGATATTTCGATAACCACGATAACTCAAGACACAGAAAGTTCGTTCTTGTACCAAAATGTTTGTATTTTCAATGAGGAAAAACTGATTAGATTTTGGTTTCTCTAGTTCTAGAACTTTCGGTACTTGCGTATTAACGCCACAGCAGCTACAGAGTTGGCGGTTTTTACGCTACTGACGACGGATTCTTTTAGAAAATGAATATTAATTAAAAAATAATTAGTAAGTACCCGAAAAAATTCGAATATGTAAAAGTCGTTGCCGGTTCGGTTAAGATATATTCAGTTCGGCTCGGTTCGGCTCGTATATCTTCATTTCGGGCTGGTATTTAGGCCATTGGCATTAACCAACCTAATAGCCTAAATGCCAGCCCGAAATGAAGATATACGAGCCGAACCGAGCCGAACTGAATATATCTTAACCGAACCTTCCAAAGTTTGTTCGGGAACCCATTTTTTATCTAAATGAACCGAGATGATTAATAGAACCGAACCTATGAAAAGTTTTATAAGTGAAAATTGCCAACGCCCTCTGGCGTTCACTTGAGACAATTTGAGACATCACAGTCCATAAACTCAATTTCAGTTCAAATTTGAAGTTTAAAATTTTATTTGTAGCTGCGGTGGCGTTAATACGTAAGTACCGAACTTTCTTTCCGAAAATTGAGAAAACATAATTTTTTCAATAATTTTATTGAGATTTAAGGTGATGTCATAATATAGGCCTAAATAAACCATTTATATTTAAGATTATTATTTATTAGGGTGACTTTAGCCTGAGACTGTACCAAGTGTTGAAAAAGTTTTTAATTTTTCCTTCAATTTCGAAAATATAAAACAAGTCTGCTATAGCTTATTTAATCGCTTGAAAGTTAAAAAAAGGCCATCCTAAATATTCCAAAACACTTTGAATTACAATCCAGGATTTAATTTATATTCCGTATCACTTTGCAGATAAAAAAGTCGACAATTTATTTTCAGCCTACCTACCTCTCTAGGGAAGAATTAAAGATGATGAGTGGACATTTGGCTCCTCCTACAGTGCTGCCCTGGGTCCAGATCTGGAATTCTAATTTGTTCCTAAAATGCATTCCGTTTGTCCAGGCTTTGTCCTGCTGGAATCTCTTGGCAGCAGACTGTTTAGTCACTGTCTGTAATTCATTGCCAGCCTACGCTCTTCCAGCTAAAAACCACCAAGATTCATTCCACCCGAGCATTCTAGAAATAATTCAACTTTTCAAGATTTTTCTGTTCATTTCCTCTGAGTCAAAAAAATAAATGATGGATTCATAAATATTTTGAAAATTAAAAAGCAATTTTCATTAATTTGTATTTATTTTACCTTGTCTGCCATTATTTTGAAATATTGTTAAAAACAAGAGCGAAAATTCAAGATTTGATCAAAAAATTAAGTAATCAAATATTAATTTAAAGAAATTTATTGACCTTTCTTTTTCTGGAATTTATTTATTACAAAAAGTAACTTTTTTGATGTTTATTCATTTAGTGTTTTCGTAGAATTAAGTTATTGATAACAGTTTGACTATTTGCACATTGATTTGGGATAGGATTGTCTTTAGCAAGTCATAACTTGTTTTCGTGTAGCACGCTTAGTTTTGAGTTTAGGCCGTATGAAATATCAAAACCAGGGTTGAGTACAAAAGTAACATCTCCCTAAAGTAACATGTTACTTTCGTCCCGGTCGAATGTTGATATCATCGTCGAATGTCAAATATGTTTAACACAAGCTTTAACGAGCACAATATTAATTATCCCGAATTACCTTCAATCCTAGATAATCCTGATATATCGGACTGTCTTACTAATTAAGAAGTTAAATCTCAAGTTAAAGTTTAATTAGAAGTTATTTTTTCTTCTGTTTAAATTATGAAAAGAAAGATTTTATGCTAGTTTTTGCGCTATAACATTGAAATATATAATTTCATCTTAATCTGTGGGTTTTTTTATTCAGTTTATAATATTGGGCGGAATCTAATATGGTGTTACTTTCGTCCTGACCATAAGGTTGAAAGTAACAATCTCTCTTTTTTTTGCAGCTTCATAATTGCCAGAAAACAAGATATATTATATAATATAATAATGGACATTTGTAGATTATAGACGAAATTTTTATACCAATATATTTATTTTATAAAAAATGTTATTTTTATAAAGAGAAATTTGTCCCCGGTCTCCCCTACTTTTTAATTTTTTTTTACTCCACCCTTGCATTTCTGATCATTTAAAGATTCATTCTATTTATGTGATTCCTCCAGGTGTCTGTGTAGATGCGGAGGTAGTCTTGTCTAGTCCAGAGATAATTGCTCAGACTCTGACAGAAAGGTTGCCCCACTATTCATCCTAAATAAATTAGACATGTTTACATTGTTGCGGTAGAAAATTATTAATCAAAACGTATTTGAAGAGTAATGTTCTTAATATCGAAGAGTGATGGCCGAATTAATATCCTACTGGTGGGACTTGGGGGCTTGTTTTCTGCTCTCTGCTTCACTCTCGTTCAATTTTTCCATTTGTTTGATTTCATGAAAGAAAATAATGAGAGCGGCTGATCGTGGCTACTTGGCCTATGCCTGCCCAGGAAAGGGCCTCGGTTGTTTAGCTCTGGTTTTTGAAGGACCCTCGCGTCCCCCGCGATCCCCTTCTGCCTGTTTTAATTACGGCAGAATGGCGCGTTGCTGTCGCGGACAATGCTACGAGCAACGCGCCCGGAAGAATTTAATGGCGGCTCCTCGGGGCGGGTTCCATTCAAAGGTGAAGAGAGGGATGAAAGAACCACCGAGGCACATACGCATTTTTAATTAAATATGTTTTGAAAGGCTCAATCGACAATGAGAGCCTCTTTCTAAACGCGCGCGCTTCCTAATTAATTAATTAATTAATAACACATTAATTTGTTTGTATTTTGTGTTTGTTTGGACGTCGAACTCTTTGTTTAGCCGGGAGGGAAGGCTCGAGAAATATTCCGACTCAGATCCTAGTTATCTAATCCCGGTTCTCTCAAACAGCGAAAAAAGCCTTATCATCTCATATTTTCCTAACTACAGCACCTTTTTTGTTCCCAATCTTAATGCCTACTAAGGAATTTTTAATTAAAAAAAGTCTTTATTTACATTTCGATTTTTCTAACTTTGGAATTTTTTTCATCAGCATAAGGAGTTTGTTTAGGCGTTTCTCTAAATTTCATCCTTCATCAACCCTATAATTGTGAAGGTCCTGAATAATCAGCTTTATTATTAGTCACATGATTCATCATAAATATTTTTATTATTATTTATTACCTCACCTTCCCCTCCAACATAAAAACCAAGATTAAGCAAACAATTCGTTGAGTTATCATACTCAGCCTCTTTTTCGAATGAATTTAAATTTTATCTTCGGCTAGATTAGCTTTTTTGATGAAATATTTTCAGCAGAATATAAATTTCGAATTGTAATTTTTAAGTCCTTTCAAGTGTTAGTGAAGTTTTTTCATATGACTAGAGTCGGTTTTATGAAGAGGGGGTGGATTATCCCCTTCTATTCCATAGGAGGATTTTCATTCTTTCCTTTTTGAGTTAGTAAAGAGAATTCAGACATAGAGATTGATATTTGAAAATTTGAAAAAAAAAAAAAAAAATATGTGTGAGCATCATTCATATAAGCTCACAGGGGAAGTAAAATTTCTTTAGCCGTAGATGTTATTGAAATAATTTTTTTTTTTTTTTTTTTTTTTTTTTTTTTTTTTTTTTTTTTTTTTTAAATTTTATTAAACCAATTATTTTACATTAATTAATGTATACCTTGTATTTTAGCTTCGATTTCGGAGATTGCTTCTCCACCATCGAGTGTCCTTATTCATCTTGAGTCCTTGTTTTTAATAAGAGGAAAAATCTAATTAGATAAAAAAACCTCTTTTCCGATAATTATTTAAATTCCATTATTCCCCAATCAAATCGATTGGTATCTCTCCTCCTCATCCTCATTGAAATAATTTAAATTTTCTAGTTTTAATAAATTTTATTTGTCATGAAATATTAGTGGGTTTTAAAATAATAATTTAAATTTCCTAATTTTAATAAATTTTATTTGTCATTAAATATTTGTGGGATTAAAAAAAAATATTTCCCCTCTATTGAGTCATTTTCCCTTTATTGTAACAAAAAAAATTAAAAAGATACGTCGTTCGTTTAAGAAGTTTCACTTCAAAAATTAATTTTTAAGTAAACACTGTTCGCTGCACAAGAGAACTGAGATATAGTCTTTTATTAAATAACGTTCAATAAATAAATATTTAGTCATCAGCCCCCCTCTCCCAAAGTACTCATCATTTGAAAAATGCTCTTCAAGGTTCAATGCATTCATTGTCATTTGAGAAAGATGACTTAAATATATAAAATAATTAATTGTGACTCAAAGCAATAGAGATGGGAAAGTCCACTGGAAATGACGGCCGACAGACAGTGCATTTTTTAATTAACATTCGAGAAACTAAGAGTTTGAAATTGAAGAGGAAATAACTTGACATTTTCAAAGATATTAAAGAGAACGAGGGTGTTAATTTATTCGAAAGGTGATTGAAAATGCAAAAAAAATCATGCCAGTTTGAAAAAGTGTTAAAATGATTTAATGGCCAATATTAATATTCATAGATGAGTATTTTAATATTAATTTGATTTTATCAATGCCACGAACACGGCATAAACCCGAAATAAGAAATACTAATTTCTTAATCCTTCTCTTCAATAAGACGAATTCAATCAATTTTCATTTCCCATGACTATTGTCACGTTCTATTGTTTTTGTTAAGGCTCTTCGAACATGCGTTTTTAATGAGATTGTCATCTGTGCTCATGTATAATTACTCGCAGACAAACGAACGAGATCATCTATGATGTGGTAGTTGAATAAAAACAGGCACAGCTCAAATCAATGCTGAGTCAGGAAAAACGCCGACTGATAGGGAAATAAGTTGAAAAATTTCGGCGGAAACTCTCTAGATTAGGTATTTTTGATAGGATATTCCTATCAGAACACGCAATTTTTCAACAGCTTTAATAATAAAAATATTTAACAGTCTTGTTCTGCGTCATATCAACAACCAGAATTAACTCTTTGGAAGGTGGATCTTTTTTTTTTTTGATAATGATAAGAAATGATGATAGAAATAAAGTGATACACATTTCAAGAGATCATAAATCGAAGAGAAGGAATATTCATGTAGTAATTAAAGTTTTGTGGAGACGGATTTTGAGAGCTTGGAGGTGGTAGGGTTAAGGAATTATGGAAAAAATAACATTTTCAGTGGCGTGCGGTCCATGGATGCTGTGGTTGCGGCGCATCCCTAAAATCTAAGAACGTCAAGAGTATCTTCATACCATGTCATATATGAATCTGTTTTAGCTTTATTTCCCTTAGCATCAATTTAAAAATTAGGAAATTTTTAACGTTAGAATTTGAATAAAATTTTCCAGATTTCATTTTTGAATCATTTTCGCTTCTTATAAAAAATACTTTGATTTTATGAGGTTGAAAGTAAATTAGTTATTTAGTTTACATGAAGGTACTCGACTTCTGATTTTCATTTAAAATCTATAAATTCAATAAAAAAATTAATTGTGAATGATGAACTAAAAGATGTTTTGGCAGAAGTATTTGATTGCCCTTAGCCGCTTTGTTTAATTAATATTTTGTATACTTTATTATAAAATTGTTTTACAGACAAACTGACCCGAAGGCTTGTCTAGTGACCAGGGGGTGGGGGAAGCATCACCAGACACAATAATGTTCAAACCTGCCGCGACAGGCTCGCTGTTTGCCAGTAGCAGCATCAGCTCGGTCACTTAATAGCAACAACTCGATCCTGGGAGCCCCTGGAATTTAGACAACTGAATTGGCATAGCAGTTAAGGGTCTGACGACTACCGCTCGACCGGACGGCGTTCCTGCCTACCATCTATTTGTAAACTCAACATAAAAAAAAACTGAATACTCGATAATAAAAAAATAAAAAAACGAATAAAGTCGGTTAAAAAATAGAAGTTTCAAGAAATCATAGAGTTGTCAAACGTGTTATTAGTTTGATTTATAGCTATTTTGATTGTGAAGAGATGGATAATATTTGAATATCGCGTAAATGAGTCTATCTTATTTGGTGGAAAAGATCTCAAGTCAGGACATTATTATAAAATAATTTTTACTTTTATCAAAACCTATACTTTCTAATTAAATATTTGATAATTTACAACGTTGTCTAAAGTCATAATATTAGTTATGGTGTCTAATCTCACTTGTTTTATGTGTTGTTCTTCTTTTTATCATAAGGTTAAATTTATTATTCCGTGTTCACAAAAAAATTAAATTTTTTTTTTTCAAATTTTCAGATAACAATTATCTCTGATATTTCAAAAACGAAAGATCGTAGATAGTTTTTGTTCTAGTGTCTTTTTTAAAACAGAACTTCGGGTAAAAAATGTAGAAAATCCGAAATAAAAGCTAGCAAAATACAAGTCGGGCCAGATAGCTAGTGAATCCATACTTATAACTCCCAAAATACTTGGGGCCCAATTCATTCTTATATTTGTCGTTGATAAGGAAGCATGAATGAATTCGTGGGATTTTTTCATAAATTAGTTATGCCGTTTCTAAACAGTGACAGCTATAAAAATCACATAAAAACGGTCACTTTGGAGCTCATTCACAAAAAAAAAAAAAAAAAAAAAAAAAAAAAACTAAGAGATCTTTACAGGGAATACCTTACACTTATGATAAAAAAAAAAAAAATAGATTCCACATAAAATTCGACCCTTCTCAAAATAATTATTCTATTAAAATTTTAATACGCTTTTTGATTTACGGGAAAATTAATATGTACATTCAACTAAAAAATTTCAAGTTTTTATCCTATTTAGTTTACGACTACTCTGACAGACGGACGACTGATGGACATTGTAGCGACATTAATAGAATTTCGTTTTACTCTTTAACATAACTCTAAATAAAGGAGCCATTACCATATATTGATGACCACCAGTTGTCTAGTTCAAGTTTTTACTTTACTAAAAAAAATTACTAAATCACCAAAATTTGCGACAGTAACGAGTCTTGAAATAGCCTTCACTTTTTCTATCAATTATTTCTTATAATTATTCGGTACTCCCGGAAATGAGGCGTCCTTTTAGAATTATTTTGTTAGATTATTTATCGATATTCATCCCAGACATTTTTTAAATAAATGTACGTAGAGATGATGATTTTACCTAATATAACAAATTTGTCATAAAACTTATTTTGCACATGAATCCTGAAATAAAAAAATATTTAAAAAGCTCGCATGTCTAAATGCAAATAATTAGTTATTTCACTTTCAAAAGAACTATTGAAGAAATGACGAGCTCTATTTCCGCAAACCACAGTCTAAGTCATGTCGTTTGCATCTCAATGGTGGTAATTTTAATGAGGTGATCCAAGTTTATGTATGAAACCTTTTGTCAAAATTTAATGAATTCTCAACACCATCTTCCTAATTGAATATGATTCTTTATAATTAAACTTCTATTAAGCTAATGTAAATTTTTAAGATTACATGATATTTTATTATCTCTTTCAAAATCAAGTCGAGAGTAAGTACCTATTGATAAATTATGAACTATTGTGTTTTATTTTTTATTAACCAGGTATTATAAGCAAAAAGTAATCCAGGTTAAAAAATATTCTAATCTCTCAAATCACCCATTCATAAAGTTATATTTGATATTTTCAATATCCGTTCGAGAGATGACAATTTGAATTTGTCAGGGTGATGATTGAAATAAATCATCTCGGCTTATTTCACATCTGAGCCAAATAAAAAATTTAAATGATTTTTTTTTCTATATAGCGCCTCGGCTTCTTCTAGACCTGATTATTGTAATGAAAATTTCCCTTTCAAATTTGATATGGTGTAATCTAATTATTCTTAAAGGCTAGATATATCTCATAATTCATATCTACATTTTATTCATCGTTCTTTAATATCTCTCACTTGATCTGTTTATTTAAAAAAAAAAACAATTGATAATTCTGATTCTTTTGTAGGTATTGGTGAATTATAATCAAGTGAATCATCAAAGGTTCAATAAGTAATTACATACAAAAAATAAAAAAATATTTAGCTGTGGACCCTGCCCGTCTTTATCTTACTCCAGACATTGTTATTATTTTAATTCCATACCTAATAAAACAAATAGAAACAGGAGCTTTTACCTAAGTAATAAAATCGTAAACAAGTTTAAGTCGAGATTTTTCATTTTTTTTTGAATTGACCATTTAATAAATATTTATATATATATTTATATGGTATAATCTTAAATTTATTTTAAAATAATATCGGTAATTAGGTATTCATTCGGCTGTATTTTGGTTTTTAAGTGTAGGTACTTTATTGTCATTTTTAGTTTATTCGAAATTTCTCAAAAGTCAGAAACAATTTGTATAAAACATTTTAATTGAAAACAGCTCAAAGGCATATATAAATATGAAAACAGCGTTAATATAATATATTAAATTTTTTATAAAAACGTCAAGAATAAACTTGAGAGTTTCCGTGAAGCAATTTGAACTAAAACATAAATAATCACTATTCTCATCTAATGATTCAAAATGTATAATCAAAGTAAAAAATTAATTTAAATTTCGATAAACATCGTTCCTGCTTCACACCTTCCAAGTCATGCGTTATTTTATGATAATCATTTGACTTATAACTTTTAGCAATACTTTATTTCGTCTATTCAAATCTCGATTTCCTAAAGCAGAAGAAATCTTAAAAACTCTAGAACTGGCCATCATTTCTCAAATTTTATAAATAAATTCGTTTTAATTCTTTAGTTTTGGCTAAATTTTTTATATAGCTATCAGTGCATGGCAGCTATTTAATTCAAATTGTTTATAATTAATATTAATATTTCTTTTAAACATGACCTAAGAATTACGAATTAAAATCATAAATATACATTTTTTTTTTATTTCCTCTTACTTTTTAATATCAGATCAGTTATATTTTGTAATTACGTCAATTTTGTTTACAATTGTTGTGAATGTTAAATTCCAATTATTTGCTTAGCCTACGGTGGCAATTTAGTTTTTTGAAACAAGAAATCTTTGTCCTTAAAATTTTAACTTTTCAGGAGGGTTACTCCTCAGGGGATAATCAAAAGTTTAATTTCCTAACTTTGAGATTTTTTAATAACAATACAAAAGGAAAGTTGTAACTTTTTAGAAACTAATCATGCCATTATTTTTATTTTCTATTTTATTTGATGAGTAGCGCTGATTCTTTGAAGAGGAATTTTCGTGTACCTGTAGCAATGTCATTTTTTTTACGAACCAATCTTAACAATGAACATTGATTTTAACCCATTTTTGATAAATAATTTATTTGCTAAAACCATTAGCAATATCAAAGGGGCTGGCAGAGGAGCCGGCTCTCTTTTTGCTTTCGGCGTCGTCTCTTGGTCCGCAGGACAGGACGGAAGTGGTCATGTCCGGCATGCGTCTCACGTAGTCAAGCCCATACACACACACATACATATATATATAGGTATATATACCCGAATACACTCTCCACCCAAAAGCCTTGTACTGATAGCAACTGATAAACATTAATCCCATATCTCCTCATTGCTTCATTGCTTTCAACTTCCAATTATTAATTATTTAAAACAAAAGTTTTATTTATTTTTACTTTTTATTTGACATTATCATTAAACTATAATGTTTTTTCTTGGAATAGAAATTATTTTTATTTTACTCTCGTTTCTAATCCATGTAATTTTATATCACCTTTAATACAAGTCTTGGATAGAGTGGTTTAGAATCAAAACAATCTCTCAATTATTGGCGTCACTATTGCTTTACGGGCTACACTCTACTCTCTTGGGTGGTAGATAAATTTCACAGCTCAGAGTTCTGAACGCAACACTGAAACAGAGATAGAGTTCCTAGACCGTCGTACCCAAAAAATAATCTCATCACATGTTTCTTAACTCTGAAGGTCAGGTACTTTTAACATGGCAAAACATTTTGCTAATTCCTCCCTAACACAAAATCTCATTTTCAAATGATGTGAGTAAACGTACTGTTAACAACAACATTCAATTGAAAATAGATATCTTATGTGCACTTGTTAACCTCCTTCCTGACAGTCCAATAACCACTATCTGGACTTATTTTTTCCTGTTCTTTACTTATGAATATTATCGTTGAGTTGGTTTATCCAAGAAAATAAGGAATCCGCCAGCTCATGGTATTTTGTTACTACTTATTCATGAAAGGACTTACCTCTCTTGCATACCATGAAATTTCAAACTTGAAATAGTTAGAGTAGTGTTATGTTATAAATATATATCAGTGACATAATTTCAATTGCAAATGCATGGTCTTACGTTCCAATTTGGAAATGATTGGCCTTTATTTAGAGAAGTTTAAATAACTATTCTGATTTTGAAATAAGGCATTTATTTTTAAATGCCATTGTCTACAAGATGATTTTGCTAATTTAAGTAAAATTGAATTCTATTCAAATCAATTTTTTCTATTTTTTTGTAATTTATTCCCCTATGTGTCATCCCTTGTGTTTCTTTCTTTTCTGGAAAAAAGTTTTTCGTCAATTACCAATGAAATAAATATTCATTTTTACTTGATTAGTTCTTCCAATTGAGATTACTGAGTATTTACAACTGCGCACACCCATTCATTCATTTCCTCGGTTTTGATTACTCTATCGACAGGGAGGGAGACGATTCCTTTCGCATCTTAAGTTATAAATAAAAAATTATCTCGTCCATGAAAAACAATTTTGAAAATAGGAGAACATTGCACAAATTCGGACTACTTGCTTCCCTCTTAGATTTTTCTTTAGATATTATTGTCAAATCATGAAGATTAGATAACTTTTAACCTAACAAGGGAAGTCAGACTATTATTTTACCGCTATATGGAAGCAACTTTGTTCTCACATAATGTAGAAATTATTCTATACTACAAGCAAAAGTACGACTCTATTCTACTCTTACCCACCCACCAAATGTTGGAGTTTATTCAGCATCCAAATCACACTTGAATAACCTCAACTGAGTGTAAATATTTATATACTGTGTGCGAATTATTGAAATTGAGGCGAGTATATTCAGACAGACAATTCATAAATCATAATTATGATTATTCCCTCGAGGGTTAAGTTTATGCTTTGTCCAGAGGGGAGAAAAGTTTGTTTCATTTTCCTTCTCAGTATTAATCCTCACATTGATTATATATAACATAAACTTTACGAAATGTTTGACCTCTGCATATCAAAAAAGTTTTCCAAATCGTTTAAATGCTTAAATAATAAATATATGTAAAAATATTAATTAAGTAACATTTAACAATATAAACTTTTTGTTCAAGTAAGAAAGAGTCTTTCCATGTTTTCTGTCTGATGGATATATAGAATTCAATGGATTAATTATTTTAATCACTGAATTGAATTTTATATTGAACAATTATGCTTATAATAAAGACCAGCTTCAAGGGGGTGCAATGCAAAGGATGCAAAATAGCCGGGACCCGATCTCCAAAGAAGCCCCATAAAATTTATACATATTATTATAAAAATTATTCTCCTGCAAAGTTATTTTTAAAGTAGCGAATAGATTTGGCCATTTGCCTTGTTTGGTTTTTGTTCACCATTTAAGACTAAAATATCTTCTGATGCTGATTGGTTGTCGAGAGCTTAGCAGCAACTTCTCTGGAATGTAAATTCACCATTATTTTCGCAATACTTAAATGTTTGGATGGGAAGTCCTTGCCGATTAATAGGCTTTTAGTGGCTAATCATGTTTTCATTTGTAGGATAGCATTGTTTGCATCTGGGGGTCGAACTCCGCCCGTTTTCAACACAGCTGCGTCTTGGGCTGTTGCTCTGGGCCAGGACCTTTGGCCAGCCTGTCTGGTGTCCGACTGATTAATGGACCTCCTCCTGTCTGCCCCTTGCCTGCTTAATGACGCCACCATTAATTATTAAAAAAATGTCTTTCTTTTATTTGGGAGGTACAATTAAAAAAATATGGGTTTCAATAAAGGTCTAATTTCCATTATACAATGTGATTTGGACGACTTTTCATTTAATTTCTTTATTTTAATTAAAATAAAACAAATTTATTAAAAAATAAGTAATATCTCGGAAAAAATAATCACCGAAATTAAAAAAAAAAAATATATTACCGGGAAAAATTTTAAATCGCTCTCGCTCTTGTTACTTTTTTTGTTATATTAAGCGTTCTAGTCATCCGAAAAATATCATAAACACACATACACTCGCACTTATATACAGAGAGAGAGAGAGAGAGAGATTTTCTAAAAACTACTTTTTTAATTCTGGGCTCTGATTGGAAAAGAAAACATGATCAGATTTACTTTTAAGGTAATAAATACTTAATATATATAGAGAGATATATAATTTTCTCGGGGAACCTTGAAACGTAAAGATCTGTAAAAATTTCAATTTCGAAAAACAAGATTTTTATTAATTATATATATAGAGTCGCAGAGAGCTTATCCAGGTCTCGGGGTCTGGGGTTATCACGGCCCAATCTCTTATTAAAAATTTGCTAAATTAATTCAGGACCACCCTTTTCGATTTTATTTAATGAAATCCATGTCCCCTTCAGAGGTCTGTCACCGGTGCTCCAGCCCCCCTACCCCAGTGTTTCGGCACCTCTGCTCATATAAAATAATTCGTTTCCATTGTGAAATGGGGGAAAAAACAACAGATTTCCACAAACAGAAAGAACATTTAATTACAAGACTGCCGACCACAGGTCTCCGATTGAATCATTGATATATTTTTGTGTTTTTCACCCAATGCCAGTTGTGCGTGTATTATTTTCTCAAGAACAACCCAGGGGGTGGGTTTTGTGGATTTTTTACCCACAAGGGGTTGGTACTTGAAACATCAATCATGCATTACGCTATTAATGTTAATCGGTTCAACCTCGAAAACCTGATGGCACGTTACTCACAACTCTATTCAATATCGTTTACGTGACATAATAGAAAATAAATCATTTTCTGATTGACCCAACATTAATTAATTATTCATTAGAATAACCAATTCTAATTTATTGTATAAAAGTTTGTATATATATATATATATCGTTGAAGTATGAACTTTAGCGAAAACAAATAAAACCTGAGATAATAGACAATGATAGTACCAATATTTATTTAGAGATATCAAATATTAATCTAATAATCTTTACCTTAAATACTATTCATTGTAAATTATTTTTCAAATCTGATTTTTATTAAAATAATAATTTATCTCTTGAATAAATAGAAATAATGACGAGTATCCTCAAAAAGATTTCCTTGAATTTGTTGTTTAATTGAAAATGTTCGTCAATCAATTTTTCAAATTACAGAATAGATGAATTCTCGAGGCTGCACTTAATTGACCCCAAAACAAAATAGCAAACGTGATATTTATTAGTGAATTTGAGCATTGATGGTTGAGTGATGTTTGAGTTAAAAAAGTTTTGCTCCAACCATCTAAAAGAGTTCTTTATTTTATTTATTTTTTTAGTAAAATTTTGTATTGGGAATGTTTGATCAAAAATCCTGTGGTATGTGTAATCAATTTACATTGGAGGATTTCAGAAGCCTGTACCAATAATCCAGCAAAGCCTTTACAGTCATATTTACCTACCAAATGTCATATTGTCTTACATGATATTGATTATCCAGGCATGTACTCATAAAAAAATTTCAGTGGGGACCTAAAATATTTTTGTAAAAAATCAGGATTTCATAAAAATAAATTGCTATCTATTAAAATAAAAATATTGGAATAAAATATATTTTATTAAGACTAAAAAAATAAAAAAATAATTATAGTTTAAAAACACACGGTTTTGTCTTTAATGGACTCAAAAGTACAAAATAATCTTATAAACTTTTAATTTTACAATATATGCATTCTACCTTTGATAATATTTTATCTTCATTACACATTAGAAGCAAAAATAAAAAAATTTGTTCCATACTTTATACTACTACGCTATTAATAAACTTGTCACTTCTTTATATCCAATAACTATGCCAAAAAGCGTGGGGCGCTTTGTAAAAATTAATTAAAAGTACAATGAAACGTAACCAAAAAGCCTCCCAAATTTTTCCTTATCATCAGGAAATATTTTGAAATTATTATATGTTTAATAATTTTTTAAACCTTGCTTTTTACATTTTTTAATGTTTCACTTCTTCTTAGTTCCATCTTGGCTACTTACATAATAGACCGA
Source organism: Forficula auricularia (assembly GCA_024734495.1). Lineage (NCBI taxonomy): Eukaryota > Metazoa > Arthropoda > Insecta > Dermaptera > Forficulidae > Forficula > Forficula auricularia. The sequence continues at coordinate 3,655,336 of JALMQS010000061.1, read as the reverse complement.
GAGCTAGTGAACATTTTGGTCTATTATTTCAGAATGCATATAACATATCCCATACTGTAGTGTGATCAGCACACCTGAAAGTGAAATTCTTATTCACCTAATCCAGTCGTTTTTAAGGGTGAATGAACTGAAGATGTCAAAAATATTGTAAAATCAAGTCATTTCAGAATTCAGGACATTCCCAATGACAATATTTATTTATACGAAAGGCAGAACGATAGCCCAGTCGCTAACGGGCTCCAACCCCCCCCCCCCCCATGTGTCAGATTTAGTTAAAAATTATAGCCTTGTACGCACCATGCGCCTGAATATAGGCAATCCATTCGCCACCTCTTCTTAAAAGCGTAAAATTTAGGCTCTACCGTAAAATAAATTATCATTTGGCAATAGATTTTTCCTTATTAATTTTAAATTAACATCTAAATACAATATATGCCTAGAATTAAAATTTCTATGAAATTTATTAATACGTTCCTGTAGATAGAAAAAATAGAAGACCTAAAAACTCAAAAAAAAAACCTGGTTTCATTTCAAGATATCACAATTTCCCAGCAATTAAGGTGTGCCAAAGTTACTAAAACCAACTTTTCCCCACCTGACCTACCCTATCAGTGAGTGTTAACAACGTTTTACAAATCAATTGGAATTTAAATAAAGCGCTTTTGAAATATCCTTTCTCGAGCTGTTTTTCATTCATATAATTGTTATTTGTTATAGGAAATAAATGTTCTATTCTTCTCTCGAGTATTTCTGTTAAAGCATTTCAAAGAAAATTTTGTACGATTCTCTTTCACTGATAACAAACAGATTCTAGATAATTTCTTTATTGAATTTTCTATTCATCTCTCAATAAATATTTATTTATTTCTTATTTGTTGGCTGGAATAATGATTAGCCTGCCATTGAGTGTCTTCAGCATCTTCCATTGTTGAATGGTCTATTAATATTTTGGCTCATTTAGATCTTAGATCTCTTCCCTGTTCGATCTCCATATCCACCATCACCTCGCGACGACAGATTAACCCGAAGGCTCGCGACTCATTTATATTTGAAAAGGCGCCGGCAAACAGAATGGCTAATGGGCTGAGCCGGGCTTTGAGGGGATTTCTGCCTGAACCACGTAGGCAGCCTCCAGCTCCAGCTCCAGCGGAGATCGTTGGACGTGACTAGGCATGGATGCCAATCTGCCTTCATCATTATAACAACAAGCGAGACTTGGCCAAGAGAGGATTTCTAATTAACACCTTCAGTCTCGCTGCTAATTTTTGTTGTGCCAATGAATTGAAATGTAGAAAAAAAATTAAGCCCCTCAAATAGACAGTCCTCCGTAATGGCAGCCTTGATCATGTCAAAGAACAATGAATGTCAATTTTTTCCTCTAATGGAATTTTATAACAATAGAACGTTAATAAAAATAAATTCACTATATGATCACAAAGAATTATCACCTGTAAATTGGATCAATTTAAAACATCTCATTAACTATAGTCATGTTTAAAGAACATAAATATGGTCAGACATTTTATACTTCTAATAAATTGTTCTTGATTCCGCCTCCTTATTCATAATGACAAATTGGCGGCAGGTTTTAACTCGATACCGGGATCACTAACATCAGCTCAAAATGGTCATCGCTTTATTAGTTCTGGCTCGGAGGTATCAATAAATCGGTTCACATATCGCCTAGAAAGAAAACAGTGTTAAACCTAACCTCAAGTTTTCTATCTCTGTCTAAAGATTTCTTACGCCAAATCCATAAATGTGATTAACAGGAGAGTGATTTATAACTTGCCATCTCGGTTTTTTTTTTTTTTTTTTTAAGGCTTGATAAGTAATAATAATTTTATCACTTATTGTCATCTTTTTATGTGTTCTTAAAGAGCGAAGAATAGAAAAGCTTCTCCGCACATTACCTCCACAAACAAAGATCCTTTCTCACTCTCTAGCACTTTTATAGTTATTTTATATTTTAATCCACCATAAACCTAAGATATAATAAAACCAACTTATTGAAAACACTAATTATTTAATTAAATCTTTAATACAAGGATTAGTAGAAGTACTAGATTTTTATCTATGGATTTATTAACATTTATCTAAATATAATTGAGATTTTAATGATATGTAAATTTAAAAATTGTTTTCAAAATTCTTCCTAATTTTCTCAGATAATTTTTCTGTACAGTGATATTAAAACTATGAAAGCTAGTTTTAGTAATTATTTTAAAATGAGGGGACTTGAAATGAGATAACACAACTACCTTTACAACAAAAACATTATTTACTGATTGACGTTATCAATTAAATTACTTGTTAATAACTTAAATGCAATTATTTTCTCCAAGAGAGAATTTTTCTATATATATAATTAAAGTTTTGTCTGTAAATTGGGTGAAAGGTGTGTGGTGGGGTCCGGGGGTGGGGGATTAGGGGACGTATCCAGGGGACCGCCGAAGCTAGTTCATTTATAATTTGACTGAATATTAATTGAATTAAACAAAAGATTTTGATTATCACTAGAAATTTGATTCATTTACAAATTCAACATTCGTTCTCTTCTGAGTCTACTATAATAAACTCATATAAGATTCGACTACTCGTAGACTAATCATTTGCTTGAGTTAAGTCAATAATCCCATCTAAAATCTCATTTACTCCAAAGATGTAAACATTTGTAAACAGCGCATATTCTTTCACCATCACATTCGAAAATTATGTATATTTATTATTTATTTATTGAGAAAAAACAAAGAATTTTCTCTTTCCAATCGGATAATTGACCCCATATGAGAGGTGAAAGATAACATTTTTCTAATTAAAATGAATAATGATGAAAGTCCAACCTTCGAAACTATTGTCTTAAATAAATAAATTATATTTATATAATATTTGCATCAATCAGAGGGCAACCTAATTGATTTCTCTTTATGATTTTATTGAGGTTTTTAGGCATAATGATTATTCAATGTATTAAAATGTTTTAAATTAATCATATTATTTATTTTAAAACGTCATTATATTTCAATTTTATGTATACCTATACTACCATATTATAAAAATAATTTAAAAAGAATTAATTAAAATAATTTATCCCAAGTTAATTTTTTTTTTTTGCTTTTTCGGTCTTTCTAGCCATCAGCCAATTTACGATACTATTATTTAAAAATTTTCTATCTAGGGATCAAATTTTAGCCGAGTCGGATTCGAACCCGGGTCCACTTGATTAGCAGGCTTGAACCCCAAGTTAATTATATTAAAGAAAATAAGAAAGTGCATTTTTAATAATATATTTATTTTTACCAAGGCAGCTGCTCTAACCCTAGAGAGAGTACCTACAGATTGTTGACTTTTTTCTTTAACTTATTTTCAAAAAATAAGAAAACCACCAAAGTTTTAATTCATTTATATTATTCGTTTATATAACTTTTAGAGATTGCTGCTTTTTTCTTTCTTACCGAATCGTAAAAACTTCAATCCTTCAAAGACCAGTTTCACAAACACCTTTAACTCAATTGAATTTCCTTAGAGTTTTATCACTTTCCTTCTAGAATACCGTACAAGGGTCAAATTTGGGTTGAAGGTGTTGCACCTTTTCGCTTAAAAAATGAATTATCTTAACATCCTAAAAAAAAACATTATTTATAATTGATCTAATTACTTGGATAAAATATGACCAAAAAAAATCCCGGAATTCGCAATAAATTTATGATTTAATTACTAGTTGTATATTTGATGTAATTAAAGAATCGATCCCATCAGATGATTCATCTTCGTTGTTTCGTTTTATTTAGTTGAAACATTCTTAGAGCATGATTTTCTATAACTACCTCTTCAGGAGAAAAAGGTGAGCTCATGTGAGCCTGGTCGGTGCTCGATTACATTTCAAGCGGTTCAATGAATCTTAGCTGCATAATTGATGGACCCTGAACCACATTATTAATATATCTTGCTTGGATTCTCGATGCCTGTATGAACAGCGCACTTATCTGGAATAAAGTGCAATATATCCTTCAAGTCTTCTCTTAAATGGTGCAGAAACAAACACACCCTATTTATCTATGCTCTCCTCTATCTCATTCATGTTTAAGTTATTTGACCAAGGATTAATCATCGTTGAGATTACTTTAGTAATTGAGAATTTTCATGTAAAGAGTTAAACAAAAAATACTACTTTCTCCACATCTCGTTTTGGTAAATTCCTACATGAATGAATTGACAAGGTCTGCGAAACTTTTAGTTTCAGTAAATTCAAGCTCAATAATTAAACATTTAATAACTGTTTGATTTGTCTCACCCATTTTTGTTTAAATCATTAATAAATTAATCATTTTCGTCTTGACGTTTCGGAGTCTTTCCCTCTCCTGTTGTTCTCCCCAAAGGTTTCAATTGAAGCGAGACGTTATCTCACCGGAAAGAATCTAATCTCGTTCGGAACGTTCATGGTATTTATTGGCAATCAATGAACCTGAGGAACTGGCCGGGGTTCTTGTTTTTCTTCTTCCTCTTGAATTGAGTTTGGCTTCCCTGCAGGTTATTGGATCATCATAGCACCCGAAGAGATTGACGAACACGACGTTAACAACGCATCGTTGGCCCTCTCTTTTCGATTTCGGTGCCCTTTTATCATTTCATTTGTTCTTAAGATCTTTTTTGATAACATTATTTTATTTATTTTAGCTTTTATTATATTTAGTTATATCTCGAGTAATTATTAGATTCACACTGTCTGTCAAAATAACCAATTTCTATTTTCGATAAATTTCCCTCTCAGCTCTAAGTTAAAATAAACATACTGCTTTCAATTTTGAGAGACTAAAGCTAAGTTCACAATGACATAGACTGAATCTCGTGAAAGCTAGCGCTATTGTATTTGTATATGTGCGTTCACAATAGCTATCTTTCACCGACATTCACACCAAGTCATTGTTACCTTAAGGAATTTTGGATTAAGCGAAATAATGCTTTTGCCTAGATGTTTAAATATGATGAAAATATAATAATTTGTCAAAACGTCCTGTTATATGAAAGATTATATTAAAAAGAAGAAGAATATATATATTTTCTTAAATATCTATAGTGAACATCTATGCACTAGGCAAATTTTCTCAAGAATCCAAACGAAAAATAATAAACAACTTCCTAGTCGTTAAAACAAGTTAAAACGTCATGTTTATGAACCATTCTTCATCTAGAAGAGGACATTTACTTGGTCTAAGCCAAAATCTTCTAAATTTCTTAATGCTATAATTTACTATGATAAATATTCTTCTTAGTTCTTACAATGCTATTTGAACCTCAATCTTTTTTTTTTTTTGTTTCCTAACATAATACCACACAACTCTAAGGTAGTTTGATGACCGACCGGCAGTTGGATGGCTTTTATCTCTTCTTGATTAGATATCGTATTGGCATGTTCATTATGGCTGCTCGTGTTATCGCTAGTTCTGTTCCATGTTGCTGATCGGCGATATGGCGCCTTTCTGCTTATCACTACCAAAGAAAGACTGTCTCGCTTTCCTTATCTTTATTTCATAATTATTTTTTTATTATTCGGGCCTTTTAAAATTTACTTTTTGCAGTATCAGTTTCATCCATTAAGGACATCCTACCCCCATTTTCCTTTAGTTTTCCCCCTAATATAATTTAATTAAAATATAAATATATTCACATCATCCTTATCATTTAATTTATCTTTTATTCAATTAAATTTATGATTATTTATCTTGGGGAAATTTATTTGCATTAAAACAAAAAAGTCCAAATTAACAATAATTAAATTTTTATAATTTCATTCTATAAATCTATTCGTATTTCACATTCACACTCGGATAAAATTTCATAAATATTAATAATGCATCCCAATTAAATAGAATATTAAATCAATTTCGATGTAAATTGGTTGAAAGCCGACTGCACAGGGAATAAATAGTTTCTAACTCATAGTACTAGCGGTGTTCTTTTTCTTGGCCAAAGATTATCCACGCTTCTCTCTGTGGCAAAAGTCTTATCATTATAGATATTTTCTCTTCTTAAAGTTACACATATCAAATATTATCAGACCGATTTCCATTCTTCCTTATAATCAAGAAACTGCCTGATTCATTTAAATGATAACAAATACATTTCGTTTCATTTTATATAAACTTGATACATTTATAGTAATTGTTCAACAAAATCAGTTTCTTTTTTTCGAATTTTGAATGATTTAAATCAATTCAACCCGCATAGAAGTAAACTGTCTAGTCTCTTGAGTTTCAGTTTTAACCACAGTTCAATTTTATAATTATTTCAAAGGCAAGACATATAAATCAATAAAATTTTACTAATAGTAGTATAACAATTATTTGTTTTAAGTAGAAAAAAATTAAGTACAGCAGCTGCTTTCAAATCATGAATATATTAATATCGATCATTCCGTTTTATTTGTTTTTAAAATTTCTTTTTCTTTCATTTTTACACGCTTTATATTAGCTTCGCCTGTATGTATGTATGTATGTATTTATTTATGTATCAATGTGACTTTTGTTCTCTTAAACTCCGCAAACATTTCTCTATAAAAATAATTCAGACTAAAAAGAAAAAAAAATTATATTTAAAATTAAAAAAAAAAAAATAATAATAATAAACAAGCTTCTAAAAAGTACAAAATAATGAAATAATCAAAAAGCGTGGGGCACTTTGTTAAAATTAATTAAAAGTACATGTTTTGGCGCCCCACACTTTTTGATTATTTCATTATTTTGTACTTTTTAGAAGCGTGTTTTTTTTTTGTTTTGTTTTTTTATAATATAATTTATCTTACTGTAGAACACTCAAATTATTTATATAAAGCCATAACCAAACGCCCTCTTATCAAAAGATTTCTGACATTTGAACATTGACTATCACTATAAATTTATTATATTAACAAACATGATGTTAATTATTTTAATAACACATAATATATTATTCATTAAATTCCGAATTTATTTGGTAATTAACACTTAAAAAAATCGAGATATGTAGAAAACTCCAATTTGAATGTATCCATGTTTATTAAAGTCACATGGTGTAGATATATGCTTTGTACCTTAGATTAATTTGTCATGTATTATTCTTTTTAATCTTTCGATTATATTGACAATCTTGGTCAATCGAATGTTAGATTTGCTTGCTTAATTCTGTAAAATATTACTCGGCATGTCTTGTTAATTTCCGAATCTGGTTAATAAGAATGCAATCAACCTCTCTAATTGTTCTTAAGCCACAATCTTGATAAGCATCATTACCATCGAAACAATGAGACAGTTCTTGTTTCACTGGTGGTTTATTTTTCCGCTGGTAATTTTCTTAATTCCTCTTTCTAATTGCTTAAGGAGTTTCGCTCTCGGTCCCCTCAGACATGTCCAGTTCTGGACAAAGCGACCCATTCACTCACTGGCTGGGTTGAATGAATTTCATGCGGGTGTTTCTTCAGCTCCAGTCCTCCTGAACCTCCAAACTAACTATCCTCACCTCTCACTCTCCGTCCTCGATTTTATCTTCTCAGGTTGTTTTTTATGAACAGCCTATGTTTCAGGACTCTCATTCTCTCGTTTTACTCAGAATTATTCACCTTGAGGATTTTCGAATATCCATCTTCTTCTTGCCTTTAAGGTATAACCAAAATTACACAATCTTTTTTTTTTATTACTTCTTAGTCATGGGATCAGGAAAATTTAACGCCGACAAATATCGCCGCAACAATTTAACGCCGCATTCTATATTGTGGTTTGATTAAAAAATTTTTTGTTAATAATAATAATAGTAATATTAATTATTATTATCATTCCATAATTTGTATTAATTTAAAAGTCTATATTAGGAAAATATGGGCAAGTTTTTATGTGTGACTTTTTTATTTATCCACCAACGTTTCGTCGAATTTGCCGACTTCTTCAGGGCTTCAAATAGTCATGTCACACATTCGTCTAAATTTTCTAATTATCCTCGTTACTATTGAAGACCATCAGAACCCAAATTTTAAAAAATATTTGGCACATTCACAAAAAACAATTTTTCTTTCTTTTCTTTTTATTTTAACAATTTCATTAGATATAAAACAGAAATAACATATATAGAATAAGGGAACCCTGTTTTTGAACCAGAATAGAATATTTTTTCTCCGTTTGATCCTTACATAAAGAAATCTCAAATTCAAAATCAACGTTTGTGGATAAATAAAAAAGTCACACATAAAAACTTGTCCTTATTTTCCTAATATAAACTTACAAAATAATAGTAATATTAATAATATTTCTATTGTGGGCCGTTTAAACCAGTTCGACACAACCGATTGAGCTGAAATTTTGCACACACTTTTGCTGCTGGTGACAATAGAATCTAGTATACTCAGTTATGTAATTTTTTTATAATTTACATGTAATTTTAACCATATCACATTTCGCGCCTGGGCTTCTACAACCGAATGTATTCTGAAGCACAAAAGCGGAATACCTTACAGGCGTTGAGTTGGGGCCATGTTTGCATATGACATCACGGCTCATTAACTCAATTTCATCCTATATTATATAATATAATAGAACAATAGAAATATTATCAATAATATTATTATTATTATTAACAATTGTTTTTTAAATCAAAGCACAATAGAGAATGCGGGTTAAAAACAATAGAAATATTATCAATAATATTATTATTAACAATTGTTTTTTAAATCAAACCACAATATAGATTGCGGCGTTAAATTTCCCTAGAGACATAATATTTTTCTTCTATTATTAAAAAGTACTTTTTAAGTTATTCCAAGAACTGTCATCTTTCAATTTTTGATTAAATGTTTTTCGTTCTTATAAAATTTACGAGTCTATTGCAAAAAGCAGTAATAATCCATTCGTTCTGGTTACTTAAAGTTCAACACTAGTATTCATTTTAGTTTTTCGGATAATTTTTAATTGACCATATAGTATTATAAATAAATTAATGTTAATTATAATTATTTAAATTATTTACTATATATATATGATGAAAGAGTTTCTCTCGAAAGTTGAGCCTCTCGCCCTGCAATCGAGACCGGTACTCAGTTTCGATTCGACGATGATTCGCTCCTTCAACATACAATTGAACACATCTATCTAGATCCTTGTTACCGTCTTCGTATTCTTCGTTAAATTAATGTTCAATTGAATATCATTCTTCAGTATTAATTTAATTAATTTAGACTTTTTGTCTATACTCTTTAAATACTTAACGATGTTGATTGAAGATCCTCCTGGTTTGTTTTTTATTTATTTTTTGTTATATTCCATAAGGGAAGACAAACGATTTGGTAGCGGCTGCCAATTGCTAGGTGTCCGAGTCGAAGGAGTCGTCTCCTCTATGGTGCGGGTGGATGGACCTGAGTTGCTGGATGGATGTCGTGGAATGTTTTGTGGGTCGGTAGTAGAGGGAGTCAAGGCCGCGGAGGCTGGAGCCGCTGGAAGCCTCGTTGCCAGACAACGGCTCTTCGATGTTGATATCATTTCAGTCGAATCCTTCTTTGGAAATTGGAGAAGCCTCTTCCTTTGCTTGTGTTTTATATTGTCCTGATAATTGGCTAATCTCTTCATTTATGCACTGGAATGGATCGTTTTCGCTCCGGGAATTTCTAAGGATTATGGATTCAACACAGCTGTCATTTAATCAGGGTTTCAGATCACATTTTCAAAAATTTTAATTCCCATCTAAAACAAATAATTTTTATCGTCCTGACACCTCAAAGATAAGCCAGCATAATTTGAATTCTTTGCATTTATAAAATACTAGCAAATTATACAGCAAACGTATACGCTAGACTTAATTTAGTTAGTTAACTTTTCTATGCCATTTCGAACAGTCGGTTTCATGTTCCTGGATGTGTTATCTCAAAATAAATACAGCGTTCGTTTCTGATGAGCACCTTCGACGACTGATTAGACAAGAGAAAAATTGACAAGGGATGAAATTTTGATATTTTTTTCCGAGTTGGAAAAAGAGAGACGGTGTTTATAATTTTTTTATTTGATAGACTACCTGAATGCGGACCTCTTCTTTCCTCATGCCTCCATAGAACTTGATAAACACACACACACACAGACACATTTTCACCAAAACTATCCCATCCAATTAAATTGTCATTAAATAATTTGCACCTTATAAATCATTTAACTCTTTGGTTAATATGTACTGAGACTTAAGCAGAGATAGATGACGGGATGACGCCTGGTGCCTTCCTGTTTCGAAAACTCCCATGGGTGGTCGGCCCTCGTCAAGGGTGCGTTATCTTCCGAAAAATTTACTATCTTATAAAATTCGAGAATGAGTGGGTGAGTAGGGTCATTATCTCGTCTAACTACTTACTAATGATATCAACTAATGACAAAAACTATTGAAGTTGTTCTTTTGGACCGGTGGAGTGTTAATCAGATGACCTGATTCTGGACCGTTCTGGAGAAGTCCCGTCGCTCACACTCCGTCGCGCTGCTTCTTTTTGGCGAAGAGCTTTACAAGGTTTCGGGATATAGGATTGAGGATGGCGATGAGTGTTAGAGTGGTGATGGGCCGCCATAATGACAGGGTGGCGCGCAGCATCTCTCGCACATGGATCTCGGGCCCCCGAGCCAAGAGAGGGGCCCGCGCTCGTTAGCCACTAGCCGAGCGAAAAACATTCGCCCCGATTAAAGCTGGACAAGTCTCTGGAGCCAAAGGGCCTACCTCTTCCTACCTTCGCCACCTTCCCGCTCTCCTAAATTCACATAAAACATTTCCACTTTATTCCGGAATTAAAACTTGCAAGAGTTCTCGCTCTATGAATGGCTTTCTAAAAAACTTTTTGATAATTATTTTAATTGTTCCTAATTTAGACAATTTCACGATATTGTATATATAGATGTAGAATCTCTATCACTCCTCAAAAATGAACAAAAGGGGGTTGAAGTATTCAATTGCTTTAAGTGATATTGGAGGCCGGTGGGCGTCATCCCCTGCCAGGACACAGGAAGGAACCCACGCTCTCATTATTTTGTCATTTGTCTTGTTGGTGACTGTCCCCACAATGGACCGGGTCCTCGGAGATACCTCGACAACAGGAAAACAGAAACCGGCCTTTTCATTGCTCCCGAATTTGTTTACTTACAATTAGAATTTATCAACTCGATAACACCCACCCTTTACCGATACACTGAGAATATTTGATTAAAGAGATTTGACTTTTTAATACTAGTTAGACATTAATCGTGTCTGGGATAAAAAACAAATCTGTTTATATTATAGATTAAATATATTTAGATAATTAAGAAAAAGACAAATAATCACTCTTTTAGAGAGATAAATGTATTTAGCAATCATTTACCTATTTTAATATATTTAACTAAAAATAACCATACATAGTATTATTTCGGTTTGTTTTTTGTTAAAAATTCAATTTATATATGAATATAAACATTTCACTTTTTCTACCTCCAGTGTTTAAGTGATAAGTTGATGGGCTGGTAATAATCTAAAAACATCCTACTGTTGCCTTATATCACCGTTGTTGAAACAAATGTGCTCTCTTTTTAATATAATCTAATGCAGCTCGATTCGGGAAAATGTAACACCTATTAGACTTGACATACTCTTACATTTCCAAAAAGAAAAAGTTTATTTAAAGAAATGACTCTGTGAACCCTTAAGAGTCTTGAAAGACTGAAGATTGTAAGATTCGAGAAAGAGGTAGTCCGGAAGAGTTTCATTTCCTAGAGAAGTCCTGAACTAGTTCGGAACTTAACGAATGATTCTGGGTTCATTGAATCGCGTGCTAAGTGCAAATCAAGCTTTGAGAGGGTATTGTTAATTTTGTCATCTGTGTACATGTCATGATAGTAGATTTAAAATAAGGAAAGCTCGTTAACGCTTCTTCTTTGGGCTACCAAATCAAAGGAATCCATAAGAGTCAGGTTTAGTTTGATAGCTTTTCTGTAGCTAACTTGGCTTTTACTCAACGTTTGACTAAAAAAGTAAGCAGAAAAATTTTATATTCTCTTAGTAATCATCTGCGAAAACATCCTCACATATGTTTAGCTCATATGTCAAAGAATAGGCATAAACGTTTTCTGTCAGCAGAACTTCTCCCCTTTGAGATTACTAGTAGTTGTAGTCTAAAATAGTCGCTTTGATAACTAATATTGAATACTAATAACTGTTAGGATACAACCATTCAATATACATCACGTTTAAAGTAATCATAACTCAATTAATTTTTGCTACTTTATATGTTGGTTGGGTATGCTAAAGTATAAATGAAATAGTTCCATTCTTCCCAAAATATAAATTCAATTCATATCCATATTAAAACTGTATACCTACTAGTTTCTATACTCATAATGTAGACAAGGCCTTTGAAACTTTATTAAAATTGAAGGTAACATAAGGCAGCCCAGGGGTAGTGAGGAAAGAAAAAATTAACACATATCAAATAAGGTGTAATTTATTGGAATCCTTCCTCCTTTCCTTTCAAACCGACGTTTCGGAGGATTTTTCCCTCCTTCTTCAGGGTTTCAAAGGGTCAATGAATGAAACAAATAAAATGTTTCCTTTTTCTCTCCACAGTAGTCTTCAAAACTTTCTTCTTTTTTTAACAAAGGCATTATTATTATATAAATTATATTATTAAATAAATATAAATATTTGTTGTAAAGATTTAAGTATCTTTTTTTGAAGAAAGATGGAATTTTTTCACAATGCAAGGAGTGAAAAATCTGTTGCTTTATTTCTTATAAATGTTGCATATCGGAGAGAGATTCGTCTTAAGGGTTTGGCTCACGCCCCGGCAAGGTAGTTAGTGCTTGGGTTCGATTCCCGAGGGGACGAAGCCTTCTGATATGCAGAAAAATATTTCTACTAAAATCTTTGATTCGTTACTAAATAAAATTAAATTCACTTCTTAATTTTATCATGGTTATTTACCTAACCTGGGTTGATTTTTGAAAAATTCCATCTTTTTCAAAAAAGAAACTCGTAAAAAAGATACATAAATCTTTACATTCATTTATCAAAGGGACCCCACACTGAAAACTTTTTCAGCTTAGCATGATTTTTTGCTTTCCTGAGCTGAAATGCGAAAAGTCTTTGTTTATTTCTTTATATATATTGCATATCTGAGAGAGGTTTGTCCTAAGGGTTTGGCTAACTAGTTAGCGCTTGGGTTCGATTCCCGAGGGGACGAAGCCCTCTGATATGGAATGTAAAAATATTTTTACTAAAATCTTTGATTCGTTCCTAAATAAAATTTAATTCACTTCTTAATAAATATTTGTATTAAACACTAGCTACAATTCTTAATTGATTCCTGTTAGATTAAATAATTATTATTGACAAAAGAGAAAATCAACTCGAGTCATAAAAAAATAATATGCAATATATGCAGCAGGACAAAAGGAACAGGTGCGATTTTTTTCTAGAAAATTCCTTTTAATAGGTTGATAAAATATAATAAAATGCCAGCGGCGAGAATATATAGCTGTAGTTATTTTAATCCCTCTCGCTTTCGCTCTCTATCTCTGTTTTTATTCATATTTTCGATTGGTGATAATCGTAATGAATGTTGAAAAATGTTTCGTTTTGTTACTCAATTAATGGGATAGAATCGCGTTAATCGCGTTATCGAATTGCGATTGCAAGAGTTAATGCGAGAGCAGCTACGCTCTCCAATTAATCAACAAATTATTCAATTTAATCAAATATGAATTTATAATGGCAACTCTATTATGCTAAAATCGCACAACGAAACTCAAACATAAATATTAATAGAATTTGCTTCTTTCGACCAAATAGGTGGATATTAAAAATCCTTATTACTTTACATTTCATTTCCATAAGGGCGGTTGCATTTGCATATTATAATATTAGAATGCATTTGGAGTCTATTTTTGTGATTTTTTTTCTCTCCCTTTCTATTTAGTTGACAAAGGATTAAAGTACAAATTAAATGAAATGATTTACTAGTGGAGATAGCGATTGGCGTGCAAATGAATATTTATAACCGACCATGCGAGACCCCGTCGAGAGGTGACTAACACCTAACACCTAACGCCTAACACCAGCCCTCTCTCTGCCTGGACTTAATCTCAGGTCTCAGCGATCGCACTAAACATCACTTTTATTTCATCCCTATTCCCAAAGGTATCCATTATTAATTTTATCATTCTCCTCTATTCTTTTTATAGTTTGTTTACAAGGTTGATTTGCCCTAAAAATCAACAATTCTTGCTATTCTAGGCAAGAAAATCTTTCCAAATATTACTATATTTATTATATATAAAACCAATTACAATAGTGTTACTTTTATCCTTTATGTTTTCCTATGGATTAAACTAATCGAATTTTTTTCGTTATAAACAATAAGAATTATCTATATATCTATAGTTTCTATACTGTTTTAATTTTTACTTTCCTATATGCTGTATATTAGTGTGCTCCTTATTTTAGATATTTTCGAATATTTAGGCTGACATGGTCTCATATGGTTAGAAATAAATAAAGAAAATCCCCCAAGTTTCAAGTCTTCATTCTGATTTTAACCTAGTGCTACACAGCGATTAAGTTTCCCATCTAAATAACATAGGGTTTTTTGAACGATCAATTTTTTATTCCGGCCAAAGTAGTTCAAAAATTGAAACTGTAGACATTATCGTTATAGCACCAGAATTTTTAGATTTTTAGCTATTATAATTTTATGTCTATAACTTACTAATACTAAGATATAGCAGTATGTTATCTAGATGTAACTCCAAAATTGTAATAGCTGAAAATCTGTAAAAATTCTGAAGAATAGCTACTATTATGAGAATAAAGTCTACAGAGTTTCAAATTTTATTAATTATTTTGTCAAATATCTGTTAGTAATCGGATGGGTTAGTGTCTGTGTTGCCGAATTCTCTATAAGGTCTCTCTAGCTCATAAACCAATGAGAAGGTATCAAAACGAAATTTTATATTGAGATTAACAGCTAATTATATTTTAATTAAAATCTAGTCGAAAAGTGGGTAGGGGCTAAAAATTTCGACCCTTTAACCCATTTGGACCAAATTTTTCACTACTCACTATTAGGACCCCTTAGGACTGTAGGTGTGGTAAAAAGTCATGAGATAGCTACATCACATTTTTTTTATTATTCTACAATTTTAGACCTATTTTTTAGCTTTATTGCTTTACACTTTTAGATTGCACATTGAAAATGGTATTAAGATTTTGTTACAATACGTCAACACATCATAATAAACATTTCTCAAAAAAATTTGCTGACTTTTTTGAAATCTATTATTGAATTAAATGTATATGTTTCAAACAATACTTATTAATTTATATCTACCTTTTATTTAAATATAAATTGTATTAATTTCAAGTGAAATCATGCAAATATTTTGTCAAATCAGTAATTAGAATAAAAATAAAAAAATAGTAATAATCACAATAAATTCTTATTTATTTTTTTCCTTGACGATATTTTAATAAATTTATACTTTTTTATGAAAAATCAAAACAGTTAAATGACAATTCTCATTTGATAACTCTAATTGGATTTGAATAATTATTTTTCAATTTTTCTACAAAAACAGCTGACCACCACTTGACCATACCCTCTATGGTAAAGTAAAAAATTAAAAATTAAAATGAATCATCTCCATTTTAATACATTCTTAATAACCTTTTTGGTAATTAAATCATTGTTTTGAGTATTTCCTTTCGATTTGACCATTTAGATTTACCTCTGAAAATATTATTAAACAATTCCATTTGAATGCCTCTAATGGTATTAGTATCGGTTTTTTAAAAAATACCCATAGTTTTAATGAATTCAGTTTAATTGCATTTTGCATTATCTCTTATAATTCTAATATTGTTAGACTTTGGTGATGAATCCCAAATTAGAATGTCTTTATCATTTATCAATATTTAATCGTATTAATTATGCCTCTAATGTATCATCGAAGAACGTTTAACATATTTTATTAACAATTAATTATTAAGATGTCCTTGTATATATCTTTGAATCTTTTTTTTTAATATTAATGTAAATGCAAAAAAGGTCTGATATCTAGTGGGCCCTTATAAACTCGTACATTTCTTGAATAAAAAAGACTAAATCATAAAGTGTCTAAGAATTTAAGAATGTAGAACTTAGGGAAGTTAAAGACGGAGAGATTATTACATTATTTAGAAGACATAGCCAAACGAATTAAAGGATGAGTTAATTTTCATTTAATCCAGAAAATCATGTAATTCTGTTATATTTCGCAAAGAAATATCGATACTTCAAAAGTTAACCTATGAAGACTTCCTTGTTTATTCTTATTTTTTAGTAGGCAAAAAGTAAAATAATGGTTTCTTTCTAATATTCTAAAAACAGGAGTGTCCAACCTTTTGGCTTTCATGGGCCACATATTTGAAGAAAAAAAATTGTCTCGGACCGCCGATAAAATATTATAATTTATTGATATTTGTTATTCTAAAAAGATAGTTATTAATTAGAAATAAGAATGCAAACTTTATTATTTTTAGCTCATAGAGCTTATAATTTCAATTTTTTTGGTGGGAAAATATTATACTTGAAAATAGGTTCGTATATGTAAATACATACCTACATACTTACAAAAAGTGATATTATGTATTCGTATTTGTTTATATTTTTTCCTGGCTAGATAATTAATATAAAATTATAATAAAAGATAATATTCAATTTTTCTTCAGAACGGTATCTAATTATTGTTCTTGAAATATTCAATCAGAAAGTTTGTAAGTAGAAAATTTTATTTCTAATGAAAATGAATTCGAAAATAGACCAAATTGATGATTATTTTTTTTCGGAAATCTTGAAATCTAGTTTCAGACCCAAAAATTTAAAATTAGCATTTTTATTTTTCGAAAATTTCAAAAGTAGATATTGAGATTTCTTATTTTAGAGAAAAAAATTATCAGGCTAAATTTTTTTTTTTTTTCCAGTATCTACATTTAAATCTCAATGTTTTAAGCAATTTTATGACTTTATTTTGGGCCAAGGGTTGGATAGTCCTAGTTTAAATCGAATGGAATTTCTCAAAGAAGGGATATGAGGAATGATAATTTATTTTTATAAAAGAGCCACGGATATAATAATCCCTGTTCATCCATTATCCACTGACATGTAAGAACGTGCAAAGATCTAAAAGACAAGTCCTGACAAGTTTCAGCCCAGGAAAATGATCAATTAATTGTGATTGTCTTAGGAAAAACCCAATTCCTCTTTGTCTCCTTTTACTAGAATGATATAACTATAGACCTCGGGTGCTGGTGTCGTGGTCTCAGAGGGTAGGGGTCCCAGCATCCCGGGTTTTAAGAGGTGTGGTGCGATCACCATCTCACCTCTGCCTCTGAGATTCTCCTGAAGATGGTTATTTTTTTGAGACACTGTTAGTCTCGAATTCCTGACATGCGCTGGGCTCAATTTCAATGTAATGTCTGCTTCAGTTTAGAAGTCTTTGTAAACAGAACACATTTGTGTGCATATGGTACCTTTGGAAAGAAAAATACAGACATGTGGTAGCTATAATTTTTAAATATTCGGAACTGCTATTTTTTAAATTCTGAGGCAGAGGAGTTTGAGAGATTTTGAGGCTTTTGTGAATTTTAGTTCTTTGAAAAAGTCAATCTAAGTCAAGATCCATATTTCGTAGTGTGAATAAAATTGCAGGAGAACACATAGAATCCTCCTCAACTTCTTTGCAGTTTATGCATTCTGGTGGGAATCAATCAGGGGACAGGGTGGCTGTGGGACATGGGAAAATTTCAGGGCTGGTTGGTTGGATTGTGTCCCTGTTCTTAAACATTTTTAAAAAGATTGTAAACTGATTGTATGTATTTATTAGCTCGAAGTAATTTTTAACCTACCTTTGAGTTACAATCTATATTTGTAAATAAACTACCTTTTACTCATTAAGTTTATTTACATTATATCTGGGAAAAATGCTAAATACAAACATTAATAAAATAGAATAATGACGTGGAAAGTAGAATACATTATTTTAAATCTCAGGTATGGCCGAAGAAAGATTATTCCAGAAGATGCTGACAACCTTTTCACGAAATACATAACTAATATGTGAAAAAGATGGACTTATTCTAAATGATGTCCTTACTTAAAAAGAAGAATTTATTTTTACAAATTTTACTTAAACATAATTTACTTGCTTAATGATTATTCGATATTTTTAATATAAAATACTTACTTTCACTCTATTTTGAAAGACACACTTGATTTCATTAACAATCTTTATAATTTTTGGACTTAATTAACGAAATGATCAAGTATGTCCTATCAATAATTCATTTGAATAAATCAGGAGTATACAATTGACTTAAACAAATTAGCATGAATTTGATTGAATTGAAAGCGAAATCAAAGACTTTCTTTGCTCTACTGATTTCTCCCATTCTCGTCAAAGTTTAGGTAACCTAACCTTTAATATTTTTATTATTAC
>JALMQS010000061.1:3556474-3636745 GCA_024734495.1 Forficula auricularia | reverse complement strand
AACGATCAATTTTTATTCCGGCCAAAGTAATGGTTCAAAAATTTGAAACTCTGTAGACATTATCCTTATAATAGTAGCTATCCCTCAGAATTTTTACAGATTTTTTAGCTATTATATTTTGGCGTCTATAACTTACTAATAATACTAAGATATAGCATTTATGTTAGCTCAGATGTAACTCAAAATTTAATATGGAAAATCTATAAAATTCTGAAAAAACTCTTCTCTTATAAATAAAGTCTACAGGTTTCAAATTTTATTAATTATTTTGTCAAATATCTGTTAGTAATCGGATGGGTTGTGTCTGTGTTGCCGGAATTCTCTATAAAGGTCTCTCTAGCTCATAAACCAATGAGAAGGTATCAAAACGAAATTTTATATTGAGATTAACAGCTAATTATATTTTAATTAAAATCTAGTCGAAAATTGGGTAGGGTTAAAAATTTCGACCCTTTAACCTATTTGGACCAAATTTTTCACAATTACTCATTAGGACCCCTTAGGACCAGGTGTATGTAAAAAGTCATGAGATAGCTACATCACATTTTTTTTATTATTCTACAATTTTAGACCTATTTTTTAGCTTTATTGCTTTACACTTTTAGATTGCAAAACACATTGAAAATGGTATTAAGATTTTGTTACAATACGTCAACACATCATAATAAACATTTCTCAAAAATTTGCTGACTTTTTGAAATCTATTATTGAATTAAATGTATATGTTTCAAACAATACTTATTAATTTATACCTACCTCTTTTATTTAAATATAAATTGTATTAATTTCAAGTGAAATCATGCAAATATTTGTCAAAATCAGTAATTAGAATAAAAAATAAAAATAGTAATAATTCACGGGGCTTTATTTATTTTGACGATATTTTAAATAAATTTATATTTTTATGAAAAATCAAAACAGTTAAATGACAATTCTCATTTGATAACTCTAATTGGATTTGAATAATTATTTTCAATTTTCTACAAAACAAGCTGACCACCCATGACCATACCCTCTATGGTAGTAAAAAAATTAAAAAAATTAAAATGAATCCCTCCCCCATTTTAATACATTCTTAATAACTTTTGGCCAATTAAATCTATATTGTTTTGGAAAGTATTTCCTTTCGATTTGACCATTTAGATTTACCTCTGAAAATATTATTAAACAATTCCATTTGAATGCCTCTAATGGTATTAGTATCGGTTTTTTAAAAATACCCATAGTTTTTTAATGAATTCAGTTTAATTGCATTTTGCATTATCTCTTATAATTCTAATATTAATAGACTTGAGATGAATCCCAAATTAGAATGTCTTTTATCATTTATCAATATTTAATCGTATTAATTACTCTTAATGTATCATCGAAGAACGTTTAACATATTTTATTAACAATTAATTATTATTAATTATGTCCTTGTATATATCTTTGAATCTTTTTTTTTTAATATTAATGTAAATGCAAAAAGGTCACGATATCTATAAGCCCTATAAACTCGTACATTTCTTGAATAAAAAAGACTAAATCATAGTATCTTAAAATTTAAGAATGTAGAACTTAGGGAAGTTAAAGACGGAGAAGTCATTACATTCTTTAGAAGACATAGCCAGACGAATTAAAGGATGAGTTAATTTTCATTTAATCCAGAAAATCATAATTCTGTTATATTTCGCAAAGAAATATCGATACTAAAAGTTAACCTATGTGAAGACTCTTTGTTTATTCTTATTTTTTAAGTAGCCAAAAAGTAATGGTTTCTTTCTTAATATTCTAAAACAGGAGTGTCCAACCTTTTGGCTTTCATGGGCCACATTTGAAGAAAAAAAATTGTCTCGGACCGCCGATAAAATATTATAATTCTATTGATATTTGTTATTCTAAAAAGATAGTTATTAATCTAGAAATAAGAACTTTATTATTTTTAGCTCATAGTGAGCTTATAATTTCACTTTTGGTAAATATTATACTTGAGAAATAGGTTCTCGTATATGTAAATGCATGCCTACATACTTACAAAAGTGATATTATGTATTCGTATTTGTTTATATTTTTTCTATTAGATAATTAATATAAAATTATAATAAAAAGATAATATTCAATTTTTCTTTCAGATCGGTATCTAATTATTGTTCTTGAACATTCAATCAGAAAGTTTGTAAGTAGAAAATTTATTTCTAATGAAAATGAATTCGAAAATAGACCAAATTGATGATTATTTTTTTTCGGAAATCTTGAAATCTAGTTTCAGATTCAAAATTTAAAATTAGCATTTTTATTTTTCGAAAATTTCACAGTAGATATTAAAATTTCTTATTTTAGAGAAAAAAATTATCCAGGCTTAATTTTTTTTTTCCAGTACTACATTTAAATCTCAATGTTTTAAGCAATTTTATGACTTTATTTTGGGCCACGGGTTGGATAGTCCTAGTTTAAATCGAATGGAATTAAAGAAGGATATGAGGAATGATAATTTATTTTTATAAAAGAGCCACGGGTATAATAATCCCTGTCTATCCATTATCCACTGACATGTAAGAACGTGCAAAGATCTAAAAGACAAGTCCTGACAAGTTTCAGCCCAGGAAAATGATCAATTAATTGTGATTGTTCTAGAAAAACCCAATTCCTTGTCTCCTTTTACTAGAATGATATAACTATAGACTTGGTTAGTGTCGTATCCGAGGGGTGAACCGCGACCTAATATTGTGTACACCTACTTCCACTTCCACTTTAATTTCCAATTAGAAGACAATAGATGACAATAGATTATCTAATGAATTCCAAAGTAATTCCAAATAATTCCAAAGACGATGTACACCTAATTCCAATCGCGGTTCACCCATCGGCCGAGGCTTATAAATTACTGAAATAATAAAAATTTTAGAAAATGAAAATATGACAAGAAATATAATTTTTAAATATTCGAAACTTCATTATTTTTTTTATCTTATACATAGTTGAGCTTATAATTTTGCTTTTAGTGAATTTTATTCTTGAAAAAAGCTTCACCTATTGTACATTCATATTTCGAAAAGGGGAATAAATATATGTCTACATATAAATCTCAATCTTTTAAGGAAGTTTATGATTTTATGCTGGGCCCCACTCATTGCAGTGCTGGGCCGCATGCGTACTTGAATAGAGTTGGACAGCCCCGTTCTAAACCATTTTTAAAATATCGTAAACTGACTTGTATGTATTTATGAGCTCGAAGTAATTTTTTAACCTACTCTTTGAGTTAAGCAATCTTTTATATTTGTAAATAAATCTAATTTTTTACTTCTCCGGCTTGGATTTTATTTATTATATCTGGGAAAAATGCTAAATACAAACATTAATAAAATAGAATAATGACGTAAAGTAGAATACATTATTTTAAATTTCAGGTATGGCCGAAGAAAGATTATTCCAGAAGATGCGCGCGACAACCTTTTTCACTAAATACATAACTAATATGTGAAAAAAGATGGACTGATTCACTGATGTCCTACTTAAAAAGAAGAATTTATTTTTTATAATTCTACTTAACAAACATAATTTACTTGCTTAATGATTATTCGATATTTTTAATATAAAAAATACTTACTTTTCACTCTATTTTGAAAGACACACTTGATTTCATTAACAATCTTTATAATTTTTGGACTTAATTAACGAAATGATCAAGTATGTCCTATCAATAATTCATTTGAATAAATCAGGAGTATACAATTGACTTAAACAAATTAGCATAGGTGGTGAATTGAAAGCGAAATCAAAGACTTTCTTTGCTCTACTGATTCTCCCATTCTCGTCAAAGTTTAGGTAACCTAACCTTATAATATTTTTTTATTATTACTCCACCATACAAGATTGTAAACGTGCATGAAAAGTTCTTTTGTATCGTGTTTTCGATTTATCTAAAAAACGGCTAAAACTATTTTGATTAAAAAAAAAATGATTCACGTCGTTTTGATCTACAATAAAGACTTCTATAAGGAAAATCGAAAAACTTTTTTTTAATAGAATGATTATTTTGTCAAAATGTCTATTTGTGAGTGAGTATATGCGCATCTTACCATACCAAACTTTGTTGTACACACTACCTCAAAAACCAGAAGTAGTAGAAATTTATATTTAGATATTTTATATTGAGATTAAAGGGCTACATTGTATGTCGGTTGGTAAAGTCTTTGTAAGTTGACAAAGGGTAAAACCTTAGAATTCACCTTGTGCCGGCGGGATGGTGTCAAGGTGATCCCTTCATCCGGCCGGGCACCAAGTTGAATTCTAAGGTTTTACCATTGTCAACGCACAAGACTACCAGCCGACCACAACTGGCCTAAGAAGATGTAGATTTTGATTAAAATCGGACCAAAAATTTGTCCCTTTTGGACCATATTTTATTTCACAGTTACTATTTAAAACCCAGTGAAAAACATTGGGTAAATAATAAATTTGATTTCTTTATTTAATTTTAATCTACGGGGGGGGGGGGGGTGTCTATACTAAAGTCACATTTTTTTTTACATATGTCATATTCTCCCTTTCAAACCCATGAAACCTTTACTCTAAAACAAAATACATTACAATATAAAAATTTTTTCCAATCAAATAAACGTGAATAAATTTTGCTCATTTGATCGGCCTGGCGTTTTTTCCATTATTAGAACGAAAAGTGTTATTATGTATTAATCAAGTACGGAAAGGTCCTAACAAGTTGGGGGTGAGATAGGATTGGTTCAACCTTCAGAAATGCGATTAAGATTTTTGCAAAAGACAAATGATTTTCTTTTATTGTCAAATTATTTAATATACTACCATTAACTATAAAACAAATTACACTATAATCAACATTTCCTTTCAAAAATACTGAGATAGCAACGGAATTACGAAATCATTATTTCATTTTTCAAATTTTTTTTTACTTTCACATTTATATTCTATAGAATATAGTAATGTGAAGTATTGCAATGCCCTTTCTGGATCCTGACTCTTTCAGAGCTTGTATCTCGCAGATGAAAAAAGTTAATTTCATTTTGTAACTTCTAGGTGGAAGGAATCGATGCCCTTAATAGTTGGAAACCGGGTTTAGGAAATAAAACCGGAAATTGTGGTCCCCAGAGGCCAAAAATCCATTGGTCAGTGCGTATGTACGCATGTATGTATGTATGTATGTTTATTTCTGAAATGAATACTATATATATATAGTAAATAGGTTGAAATTTAAAGTTTGCCAGTTTAGTAGTTTATGAATGAAATATTATATATCTAGAGGGTAGAGCGTGTGGTTTTGGATAGACAAACATTTTGTGAGCTTGTTTCAAGTGTGAAGTGATCGTTGGTTGGTTGTCCTGATCACACGGTCTCTGCAAGCCAGCCAGCCACACCACCTCCGAGGACCTGCACATTTCATTAGGCCATTAAATGAGAAATTTACGAGGGTTCTAACGAGAATATTAATCCATCCTACTCCTTTTCAGCTTCATTATAGCCTAACTTCCAACATTTTTTTCCTCTCAGTCTTCTAAAAAACCTGGGGCTTTTTCTGACTTTTCTAATATAGGTAGTACATTTTTAATCCATCGGATGGAATCCATAATCACAATCCGATTAACAATTTTATTATTTTTTTTTCTACAATGCAGTTTTTTATTCTTATATTTAATTTTATTAATCTATATGTTGCAGTAAAAACTCGTTTTTTAGTAAGAACGGGTTTTTAACTAATAAAGTAAAGAAATTTTTTTTAAAAACTTATAAATATTTGTGTGAAAAAAAGGGTTCTTAATAGTTAAAACACGTTTGACTGAATACCTTTCTGGCAACTAGAATTTACTGATGTTGGTTGAGTTTGGTTCAAAGGTCTAGAATCTTCATTTTTGACCTTCCGCCTCATTTTGTAAACGAAAATGTCCAAAATTACATCCTCTGCAACTTTGCTTGACATTTTGGTTTAAAATTTTTTGAAAATAAACACCCAAATTGAGGCGGAAGGTCAAAAATGAAGATTCTAGACCTTTGAACCAAATTTAACCAACATCAGTAAATTATTATTGCCACACAGGTATTCAGTGAAACGCGTTCTTACTAAAAATGGGGTTTTATTGCAAAATATATACCAGTAAGATTCTCTAATATTTCATAATACTCATTACAATAAAATATATAATAACCAAAGAGTTTTTCATAAAGAGAAATGAGGTTGTCCTCTGTTTGATGCAAATAAACATATACATATTCGTTTTGTTGTCTTAGCCAGCTAGCCACATTATCTTGTTAAGACAACAAAACGAATTTTCTTTATCCAATTGGGTGATTGACCCCATGAGAGGTGATAGATAAAATATTTCTAATTAAAAAATTGATTATCAAGGTCAAACCTTCGAAACTATAGCCTCAAACAAATAAATTATATATAATATTATATATATTTATAATTGGTATGTATATGTTTATTTGCACCAAGCCGAGGACAACCTTATTGGTTTCTCTTTATGAATCAACAACTCTGCTACTTTCGTCAAAACAAAATCTTTTCAATTAAAGAGTTTTTTATTATTTTTATCAAAATAAATACCTAATGGGAGTCAGGCTAGTGTAACATTGATGAAAATATTAAAATGAATTTAGAATAACAAATTAAATATTACTGAAATATTTCGATTAAAATACTTTTTAACAATCCTTATTAGTGAAAACAAGAATTCTTTTTTGAAACATTTTTTCTGATTACATAAAGTACCTTGCGGTGATACTTCAACAAACCTAGTGGACATAAAACCGATTTCAAGATGCATCAAAAAACTGCTGCAAACCAAAAAAATAAAAATAAAATTTAATAATCCTGCTAATCATCTCTCCATATAAATATAATATAAAATTAATTCATCTTATCTAAATTTTATATTTCTTATCTGTTTAATGAATTCCCATTTATTCGAATGCCTTTAATGCTTAAATTCTCAAATCCATTAATTCTGCATAAATACTTGTAATAAATTTCCATTTTTAATGAACTCTCGTCCAATGATTTTTACTTGGCTCCATGTCGTTGTCGAGGAAAGTGTCATTTTATGACCCTATCCTCCATGGTTGCGATTCGCAACACTTGCATTACTTTAATATTTCCTTCCAAACGCCAATTGAATCCAAGCGATTCAAGAATGAACACTTCTCTTGTCCAACATGGCCTTAATAAGGCATCGAACATTTCCTTAAAATGCTCTTTTAATTGACTTCTCGTCATCCTATTATCTCATTAAAAGCCATTTAACAAAAAACATAGTTTTCAAAAACAAAAAAGTTATAATTATATATTTATTCAGGGTTTACTTAAATGATTCTAAGTATTTTCGAATTTTATAAGATCATGAAAATTTAAGATAATTTCTTCAATCTCTATTATCTGTTTTTAATTATATCTTACAATCGTGATTTCCTCAGCAAAGACCTCTCTCTCTCTCATAGCTCTTTAAGATATAAAATTAATTCAATTTTCATTAGAATACTTTAATTTTCGAATCTTATTTCACGAATATTTTCAAAAATTACCTTTATCAAAATTATTTTAAATTAATTATTCCTTGTACTTTCTGTGACCTTATATATTAATCAAAGAAGATATTTATTATACCAACAAATAACCAGATCGTCGCTGTTATATCAAAATGTCGTATGTAAAAATCAATACTTTTCAGTAGCTAAGAAAAACTTCTGTTGTCATTTATATCGATGGTTCTTAACCTATGGGTCGCGACCCAATTTTGGGTCGCAAACCATATTCTTTGGGTCGCGCAGTGTCGTTAACCAAATATTTACCTACTATATTTATTTTCAATAAGTTTAAAAATATGTTTTAATACTATTAAAAATGAAAATATGAAAATCTCGTACTTTTTCATTAAATTTTCCTTGGATCAAAAAGTCCTCTTGTTTATCTTAATTAAAAATTTAAAGAAAATTTCTTAAATATGATCTACAAAAAGTAATTTAAAAAAATGTGTCTTTTTTGTGGGAGGGGGGGGGGGGCGGCATGAACATATTTCTCAAATTTAGATCGCGATCTTAAAAAGGTTAATAACCACTGATTTATATTAACCCTAAATTGTTTGTTTTGTTTTTAATCTGTATCTTGAGTTCTATCACCTGATAACATACAACAATTTGAGAGCAGATATAGCTAACAAATACAAGTGTTTTCTTCAATAATTTTTTTTGCTATTTTTGACATCTACGAGATTTCGATATAACAGATGATATTCAATGATGATGAAAAATCAACCTTAACTAAAAAAAGAAACAAACAGTAGGCTTAATGAATTCTCATATCATCAGTTTATATAGCTATGTGATCGTAAACTTTTTGAACTCACCAATTTTCAAACATTCGTTTTTTCATGCATGCATTTCGAACCGGTTGTTTTCTCTGGGCCCTATTTAATGGTTGTTTTGTCTATCACTTAAGTCTCGAATGTCATTCATTATTCCTTATTTTGTCCAACCAACTTTGTTTTATTCATAAACCTTTGCTATTTCATCTCTGTGTTCTCCAAGGCTTACAGATTTTTGTAAGTGTCTGGTCTTATTTTGGCTGCATATCTTGACGATGATTTTATAAATTCATGCCTCAGAAAGTTGTAATACCATATTGTGTCATTAAAGCATCAATATATTTTGAATATTTTTACCGCTTGAAGATTTAACTTCTGGACTTAGACTTTTATTACTCATAATTTCAACTCCAACGTATGAAGTGATCATCACTATCACATCGAAGGATATGTGAAGAAATTTAACCTTCTACGATAGTATTTTTATTTTAAAAGTTTATTTACCACCCCATGTTTTATTTTGTCTATAGATATTCGTGATTGATATACTTTTCAGTGTTTAATTAGTTCTAATTTCTTTCTCTTTGAAACCGGATTCATCTCTTTTGAGTAAAATAAATACATAGAAAAATTAAATCACTCAATCTTTTCATTTTTTCACCATTAAATTACTTCACACTAATTCCTATAATTATTCTTATTACATTATTTACTTAACTGCAAACGATAGATCTAACTTTTCCTGAGTACTTCTTGACTTGCGTGCTACTTCAATTATATATATTCCCTAGACGCTTGTCTATTTTCCACTATTTGGAATATATTATTGTCTTCTTTCCCTCCTAAATCATCTGGTTGTCCTTTAATCATATTTAACTAGCTGTCTAATTAAAATCAACTCTAATGGATTGACCGTAAATTATCTCGTAAATTTTTTGTTCTGGCGAATGAAAATATATTTTCTAAATAAGCCGGCCAATAACATAAATCCATTTCAATATTTATAGTGATTATATTTTAATAATTTATCGGATGCTCCTCGGCGAAAGCTTGGCTCTTGCGTGACGCCAACAGCGATGGCTAACAACTACAAATTTATCTTTAATTACAGGGTTATTAGTTTGTTTTGTCGGTGCAACGTTTAACATTCCCAGCACCTCTATTTGACAGAGCAGCACTGCCATCAGACCCAGGTTATTAATGCGATCCGACTACCGTCAAATTTGTCACCTGGGCCCACCAACACAAACAAGAAAACATTTATTTAGGAACAGCGAAATTTTTCATGTCTATCAAAACATCTCGCTCTCGCAACCTAGACAAATCTAGATTTTTTTATTTAACAAATCTAGATGATGATCTTGAGTGCTCGGCCTCCTACCCATCGTTTTTTTACCGGGATTTTTTTTATCCCTGTAACAGGTTTATCTTTAACAAGATGTTCACTTCAACTGAAACATCAAATAAACAGTTAGTTATTTCATCATTTAGGCTTCTAATTGTATTTGATTGATTGATTTTTCTAATCACCTATTGTTGACCATCCAGGGACATTTTTACTTCACCTTACTATTTTTTTAATGGCGTGGATACAAGACTTAAGTCTGGATAGAATATCTTGCATTTCTGAAAATAAAAAAGTATTGAGTTTAAAATCGGGACACTGTTTAGGGATTTGGGACCCGAAAGTTTAGGGTGAAAGAGACTTCTCCTGAAACTAAGCCGGGAGTCGATAATTTCAGTCTTAAGTCATAGGGATAAATAGATGATATGTTTATAATTTGACCATGAATGGATGTTGTTTGTTTTTGAATTGCTTATTTACGAGGAAATAAAAATTTAGGGAGAATTAATTATTGATTATTCAGATCATACTTGATTTTTTAATGATTCTTTTAAACTATTCTAGGACATTCAAATCGTGTTATTCCTTCTAATCATTTGATGTTTCATTTATTTGCCAAATTAATCTCATCTTTATTTTTTTATTTTATTATAACATAAAAAATTCCTCTACTGCTTCTTTATTTCCCTTATAAATTGATGAATATTTATTATTTTATTTACAATTTTTCATCTTGACAATATTGCACACTATTTTGTGAATGGCATTAGTGGATTGATATATATGAAATGAAGGAAAAAACAAATTGAAGGAATGTCGTAAAGGATTTTACGACGTCTCTGTTTAGTCACCACAGAATGCAGTCAGATGCTCGATTCACTCCCATCTTTTTTCGGTAAATATTTTTTTCAGACAATAATTTACATAGTTTCGCTAATTTAATATCTTAAAGAAAATAATACAGTTTAATTATTTTGATTTTTTTTTTACCTTTCTTTCATTTCTTCTTTGATTAATGTTTATTAATTTTGAGATGTTTATCAGTCATCAATTAAGAAATTTCTGTGGAATACATCTAAATTAAATTTTATGTAATATTCTTATTAGGATACATACATTTTCAACTGTAATTAAAATAATTTTAATATAAATTAAATGCAAATTTTGAAAGAACAAGGGGATTTGATTTAATTTTTATATTTCTATAATAGAAGCTGTTATTCCATGTTCCAACAAGATTGTATTCAAATTATTTAAAAAGACTTTGAATTCTGGAGTAGGAACTAACTAACCTTGGTCATTTCAACCAACACTAAAATATTTCATTTTTTGGTTTAATTCCTTTCCAGTAAGTTCCAGATTTTGCATGACATTGAGAAAAAGTGGACGATTGCAATGATGGTGTTAATGACAAGTGCATAATGACGTAAGACCACCTGATTAATCGGGAGAGGATAATTTGGCATAATTGTGTGTGTGTGTGTGTCGCAGCCTCTGCTTGCGTGTTGCGTGCCGGGATCTCGTTAGCTGGCTGCCTGGTCCAGGGCTTCACATGCTAACGAGCTGCTGAACCTACACCATGTTCAAGAAACATCCGCTCCTACGAGATTCCCACCTTCCCTCCAATTCACTAAATGGCTAAGGGGTTGAATATTGGGGGTGATCCCGTTGTCTTAATCGCTTCTCGTGAGCCTCAGGTGGCCGATGTTTCTTGCAGTTTTTCTCGTGCAAGTCGTGGATCCGTCCAAGGATGGATTCTTCTTGACGGGATGCTGGTTTCTTAAGATGACGATGCATTGGTTGGTGGTGGGGGCAGGGGGACCACAAAAACACCATCAGCGAGAGGAGCAGACAGACCAAACACCTCTGCACCACTCTTCCTCTTGCCCCCCCGTCCGCCTCTCTCTTATTATCTTCATTTTTTTCCCTCTCCAAATTCATCCGCCTCTATTTGCTTTTTCATCTCCCCTTGGACCTGTTTCATTCATTCAAACCAATTAAAAAAATGATGAAAAAAAAAATACGAAATTAAAAAATAATTTTCAACTTTACTGTTTTTATAAGAATATCAATTGGGGAAAAAATCACTCAATATTCCTAATAATTTATCATTCTAAAGCTTTTCTAACCATTGCCCTCATCACCTTGTGATTTATTTTATCTCTCTACCTATGTCATTTTTATTCTGGTTAAACTAGTTAGGGCTTATTCAAACTTCTCACATAAGAGAAACTTGCCCAATTAATCTAAAATTAAAATCGGACTTTTTTACCTAATATGTACATTTACCCAACTTTATTTCTACACTACAAATTGATTAATATTAAAACCTAATTTTAATTACTAGATATGTGTCGCCTGCTTTATGAATCGTTAGGATTTTCATTTAATAATTTTGTGGAAAAGGAGAAAACTTATTCGATACTAGGTACATTTTCTGCGAATTTTGAAGATTTAATTTTTACTCTTCGAATGGTCTGAACTAGAAATGTGAAACTAAAATATCAAATCCCAGCCTTCTAGCTACAACCGTTCAAGTCCTCATATTATCTTCATTTTTCATCTCGAACTTCTGAAACTAAAAGGCCGAAATCTAATCACTTTTTTGTTTTGAAAATACAAAAATTTGTTCACAGGAATAAACTTTCTACTACCTTCCGTTGTTAATCTATCATGGGTATCGAAATTCATACTATATCATACATTTCTAAATCCGAATAAACAGAAAATAATACCTACAGTTTATGAAAATAACTCAACACTCTTGTACTGAATATTTTAACATTTTAAATGTTTTCTTATTACATATACAGGTATAATCTTTTCCGTGTAATTTAATAAATATACATAAGTATATCTCTCTAAATAAATAAAATTATTTAATCTTGGTTTTATTTTTATATATTTATATATTAAAATAGACCTTTATTTATTTATTGGCCTCAGATTCTATAGTCCATTTAGCCAGTAGGTATGTAATTTGATAATTTTATCGAATACTTGTAGTGTTATTGCAGGAGCCGCATTATAACCGGTCAAGTTTTATTCTGCTTCCAGCGTGACTTGAACTTGTCCTTTCGCTCCAACATCGTCATCAAGATCAAAATGATGAAGCAGTAACGCTACCTAAACTAACCCTCAAAACCTTTATTATTATTTTTTAATCTGATAAAAATAAATAAATAAGTTCTTGATCTCCCATTATATCTAGACCTTTATTATTATTTTTTAATCTGATAAAAATAAATAAATAAGTTCTTGATCTCATATTATATCTAGACCTTTATTATTATTATTTTAAATCTAATTTCGGGGATTTTACGGCTTTGATTTCGAATATCTAATTTCGAAATCGGCGGTGATTTCATGGAATCTCCGCGGACCGGGGAGCACATGTTCTCCGCCCACAATCAGCTGGAAACACACAATAACGAGGGTCCGAAGGGCCAGACGAGCCAGCTCCGTAGAGCCGGTTTTCTAACTACCTGTCACATGGCCCTGCCTCGGGTACAGCTGCGGCCAAAACGGCCGCGGCTCAGCTTATCCTTTGTCCAGGCGACCTGCTCCAGAACTCGCGCTGCTTCTCGCCTCCGGGTACCTGTGTGCTCTGTTAATATTTGACTATTTGCTTTTGACGACTACCGTGCACGCCCTTCTCGGGGAGCACCTCGCCTCTGCTTGCTTTCCACCCTGATATCGTTGTTTTCCACTCCAAGTCGCTCGCAAAAGACGATTTCTTTATTTAAGGGAATTTCATGCAAATCGTATTCTTTCTTTATTTCTTGGGGCGTTAGGCGCCATCTCTGCATGAGGGTTGATGAGGGCCAAATTTCCTGGCCCACCCACCCAGCCTGTGATACGTTCCACTCTGTCACCTGAATCCACTTCCCAGTCTTATCCAAATAAAAGGAAATACCTCTAGTTTCGAAATAAGGTCACTCTGCTGTTGGATAAATCAATTCACATTACCTACAATTTTTCTAGAAATTATAAGCTTCTGAAGATTTGAAGACTTTCTGGTGAAACTATCTTGATTAAATATTAAAGAAATATTACCATAAATATTCCGTATTCTCATTAATGTGTATTATATGAAGGAGAAGGTATCAGCTAAAGTTGAATGCGCTGGGTTCAATAAAACACCCTGAATAAAACGTTTTGGCCTGAATTTATTATTTGGCCATCTTCAGTTAATTGGGAGTTATACACACAATCCGGTACACATATGTGATCGAACCAAGCCTTGTCAGAAAGAATTGTAGCTTCGTGCAAATTTATAACGTGTCGCACCCAAAGGTTCAGAATGAAAAAAGATTGACATCTTCAGTTAATGTACCCCATTTTGTGTATAACTCCCAATCGAGGGATGAACCGCGACCTAAAATCGTGTATAGCTACTTCCACCTTCATTTCCAAGTAGAAGAGAATAGAATACAATAGATTATCTAATGAATTCCAAAGTAATTCCAAATACGGTGTACACCTAATTCCAATCGCGGTTCACCCCTTGCTCCCAATTAACTGAATATGGCCAAATAAATTCAGGCCGAAACTTTTTATTCAGGGTGTTTTATTGAAGCCAGCGCATCCAACTTTGGCTGATACCACCTCCTTCATCTAATACAATTTCATCACAGCCACGAACTCTAACAACATTCTCATTAATATACCTAATCCAGTTGGTTTCACCTGAATCCCTCTTTCTATTATATTTTTAAATCTTTTTTTTTCCCCAAGGGGATAAGTGCTTCTCTATTTCCGATATTTCGCCCCTCCGACCACCTGTCATTCACATGTTTCCACTTCTTTATTTATCGACTCATTATTGTCTTCTCGTGGGTCGGTCATCCATTTTTCTTCTTTACGCTTGGAGACCTGTCGCACCTCCAGCCTCTGGGCCCCCGGGGCCGAGGGTTCACATTAGGGGCTACTTCTTGGAACCACTCCCCTCCCCTCCCTGAAAAACACCACCCTCACCCTATTTGTCTATAGCCTGTGATGAGGAAGGGCATGCTTGGAATTTGACTTAGCTGTCAAAATGCCCTTCTCTTCTGATTTTTTTTTATTTTCTCTTTCCATAAAGCATTCTTCGCCTATTCAAGTTTTAAATGCATATTTACGATTCTGCTATGTTTTGTAACAAAAGAATCATATTCTTCCATTTCTAGTAAAGGCGAATCTGCATTTTAATAGATATTACATACAAAACGTTAAAAATATATTTATTGCTTTATTGAGAAAAGAATATAAATCTCCATACGTCTCAATTCATATTTTTTCATTTCAATGTACATTTATTCTCAATGTTTTATTTATTTATTTATTTTTATTTCCATTTAAAAAATATTCGATTCATATGCAGAATCTAACTCAACCTTAAACATACATTACTGTAGATGCTGTTTATTTAATATTAAATAATATAGACAATTTTTTTTTTTGCTTTCTCGGTGGCATTAACCATTAGCCATTTTACGATACTATATATTAATTAATTTTTTTCTCAATTATCTAGGGATCAGATTAAAGTCAGATTGCAGCAAGTTGGGCTTGAACCCGCGCTAGCTTGTTTAGAAGGCATCTAATCCACTCGACCAACCTGACCCTCAATATATACAATTATTTAAAAAAATTAAGTTATAACAATTTAACATAACTAAATACACCTGTTAAAGATCTATAAATTCAACATCTAATCCTTTAATTAAACGGCTCTTTATTAACGACGTTTCGATCTCTAAATCAAGTTTACATTTTCAAGAGTACAAATGCATTTATAAATTATAAACATATTAGGTATATATAATAATTATAACAATATCACATAAATTATTTTTAAAAAAATGTTCCATAAAGCCTATTCATTTTTTGGTGTAATGTATATTACGTGAAAGCAATGAAATAGACACAGCTAACAACTGTTTTAAAAAATGACCCTTTCTCACATCTCAAATTGAAGAAAATATCACTAAAGATCCCTCCGATAAAATTTCAAATTAGATTATTAATCCCATAATATATAAATACCTATATAAATGGAATGATTTAAAATTATTGTCTATATTTTATACTGTATATTATGTTATTTACTGTATACTATGTTATTAACCTGGGTATCTTAAATTAAGAGAAAAGATCAAACTTTTTCAAAACTGTGGGCTCACTGTAAATTGTGGCTATTTGACAATTTTTATTTTTTTTTATTTTTTATCTAAGTGAATAATTGTACTAGAAATCTTAAATTTGTAAAAAGGCTAACACATTCATTTCGGCACTATTACAAACTTTGTACGAGCTTCCATTCTCGAGTTATCATGATTACCCAGAAAAACAGAGAAAATTTTTTTTTCTTGAAATAACTTTTCACTATTTTATAGTCATTTTCAAACAGGAATAAAAATAAAAAACGGTTGTTTTCAAGATTGCTCTTGCCGACCGTACCGGAGAATGGTTTTTAATTACGTAAATAATAAAATTACCTCATCAGTTTGTTAGAAATTACTTACTATTCCGGGTATCATTTGAAGAAATTCTCTGTCTATCTGAGAATTCTTTTTCTTCTTTCTCTTCGCGGTTGATAAGGGTTTTAGAATGAGACCAAATCCAATCAAGTATTTCTTTTCATTAATTCCAGTTTTATTGATAGAAACTCAGATCTCGCAACGAACTCTGATTTCAAACTCGAAGGAAGTTATAATTCTTTCCTATTATTTTACTTCTACTATCGAGCTACCGTGAAGATAGATAATAACCCTTTAACTATATATTTATTTCCTTTCTGATTATTTCTTTTCCACTTTCTATGTCTAATTAAGCCCAAGATTATTATAGCATCCCACATGACAAGCTATTCTTAAATGACTATGTTATCAAATTGGAATTGGTAAAATTCTTCTCTCAATGTGAGGAGCTAGAAGAAGTTGAAAAAATAAATATAAAACATTTTCTGAAAGCGTTGGAATTTGAACCCATGATCTTCAGTTCAAAGGCGCGCGAATTCATTAACAGCAAAGTAACATCTTACTACCATCAAAGTGGGATTCAGAAAGCGTTCGAACTAAATGCAACCAAATTATTTCTAGAGCCTATCGGGTGCATTCAAATCCACTCCTTTTCTCTTTGAGGAGTTGCATTCAACTGACCAAACAACTCGGTTTTCATTTGGTTAACTGCAAATTTACTACCAATAGAGGTTTGAATTAACATACAATCAATTTGACAAATTCATTAAACCCCATTAGGTGCCGTCCATAAATTACGTCACACGAATTTAAAGATTTTTAGACCCCCATCCTCCTGTGTCACGTTCTGTCACATTTTCATTGAGCCCCCTGTATTGTGACGTCACACTATCCCTTTTATTCCCTATAATTGATGATGATTTTTTTTTTATAAATTAAACTCAACTAAAGGGATTTAATATATTTCAAGTTTAACTTTATTTTTATTCATATCATTTAATTCACTATTACTATTTAACTTGGAATCTAAAAATTATATTTAAAAATTTTAAAAATTTCTTAATTTAACTTTTGTTCAATCACATTTTTTAAGAACCCCAGGCCCCCCTGTCACATTTTGTCACAAATCTGAGATGCCCCTCACTTTTTACTGTGTACCGTAATTTATGGACAAGTCTTTTGTAAATACAACTCCTGATGATGGACTAAAAACCTGAAATATATATAGAGTATTCAATAAAACTCCAAAAATTTAATTAAATTTTTTTTTAATTTTTATTTTATTTGCGAAACACCACTACAACCCGTTAAAAACTTTTTTGTTTAATATGTTTCACTATAAACCAACACCGCTTTCCCTAAATGTTACTAATCAAAATGGTGCAAAATATGTCAAAATTGTGATTATTTTTTCGGAAATCTCGATATATTAATTATTTCACATTCAATCTGCCTTTTATCCTTCGAAACCTTTTGGAGAGATTTTCTAATTTCTTCTTATTTTAGAAAAAAAATATATCAGGTCAAATTGTATCAGATATTTATCTTTTCCAGTAACATAAAAATCTAAATGTTTTAAGGAAATTGATAAATTTATGTCGGGCCGCATTAAGGAGGTTCTTTCGCGACAATCCACACAAAAAGTTTTAGCCTCGTAACCACTATAAATATGAACGGTGTTAAAATTGTAGGTTATGTTTTTTAAAGTGACTGTACTTTTTACTCTACTATATTCTATTTATGAATGGATCGTTTCCAAGTCATTGATATTTTATCCCCTCCACTAAAAATAATCGCCCAAATATGTTTTTTTTATTATTTTTTTTTTTATCAAAACTACGTGGTAAATAATTTCAATTTTTTTTTTTTAGTTACTCCGAATATATTATTCTAACAAATATTAGTTTCTCATCAAGATGGTGAAAGTGCTTCAATGAAAAAAAAAATAATGATCATTTCCCCACCATTTTCTTATCTACCATATGTAAAAAAAACACTTTTAATCGCAATTATTTCATTTTTGGTGTTGTAAATCGTCTTCAAATTTTAACAGTGTGTAGTATTATCCTTTTAATGACTAATATTCTAAGTTTCGAAGACTTCTTGAATTTTTGCATTTGTGAAAACTAACTACCTTAATTGCTGAGCTGGGCTGCAGGTTGGACAGTCCTGACTTACTTAATAAGATTCGTAACTATTGTGAATATTTTTCCAGGCGAGTGAGAAAGAAAGTCGAATTGAAAGGATCAAAAAGCTCCGAAATATTTTTGTTCTCTTTTATTCGAACATGTATTTCATTGGGGAAGAGGATAAATATTATTGAGTTTCCAAACACCGTTTCACTTCGACACCGGGGAAGGAGCTCTCTCTCTACCTTCCCTTAATCGCATTATCTCACTAAAAGCCCTCTGTAGGGTCCATTGTACTATTATATTATGAAAATATTA
This sequence comes from Forficula auricularia, assembly GCA_024734495.1. Lineage (NCBI taxonomy): Eukaryota > Metazoa > Arthropoda > Insecta > Dermaptera > Forficulidae > Forficula > Forficula auricularia. The sequence continues at coordinate 3,618,177 of JALMQS010000061.1, read as the reverse complement.
CAATATAATTCAATAATCCTCCAGTTATTTACTTAGGGAATATCATTTGAGTGAATATTCCATTAAAATTTAATAATTTTTCCATTTTCCCAACATTATAATATTATTATATAAATGACAATTATGCCATTATATTAATAAGATAATATAAATATCTTTTGAATCAATTTTTTATCCACATTCACTAAAATTCTAATGTGTTTATCATGTTTTCATTGAGATTATTCATGATTCATTTTTACTGTATCCGCAGTTTCAGACATTTTTCATTATCATATTTTGTCATTTCATTCTACATAATTATTATGTGGGGTTAAACTTTATTTGTTCCTGATAATTTTTAATTTTAAACATGTATTATTATTACGGGTTCGAATGGCGTCGGGTGCTCAATTCATTTTTGCTTTTCAAAAAATAATAAAATAATTTTCTAAATATGTAGAATTAACATAAGAAATTACATTATTTAACCTTCGAGGCTCAAATTGCTTTAAGAAAAAATTAAAACTAACGTTTAAAAAGTTAATTTGTCTAAAATATAAGTAACTATACTTTAAATAGAAAAAGCCGCGAAAAGGAAAAATGGCATTCGATATAAAGAGCTTTCCCGGCGGGATCATCCGTGGCCTACTTGGTAAAGGCGCTCTTCAGCTAAAGGAGAGAGACACGGGTTTGAATCCCGTCGGGTGCTCAATTAATTTTTTCTTTTCAAAATATAATAATAAAATAATTTTCTAAATATGTCGAATTAACATAAGAAATTATTGATTAGATTTTTTAACTTTTGCGGCTCAAATTGCTTTAAGAAAAAATTAAAACTAACGTTTAAAAAGTTAATTTGTCTAAAATGTATTATTATTATTTAGGCATATAATTTAGTATGTACTCCATGGCACTAAGCCCACTAATAATTTTAATTTACCTACATATTTTTTGAAATTTCACCCCTTTAATATAAAGTTTTTTTTTCTCAATTTTTTTTTTTAATTTCTATATTTATCACAAATTTCTTGTTCTTTGTTTCATTTAAATTTTATAAAAATCGTATGTTCTCTAGAATAGTTAAATAAATTTGTCTAAAAAGATTAAGAAACCTCAAGTTCCTTGGTTTGATTCTCGTGCAATGTTTTTTACGAAGAGTGATTGATTGCCTTAACAATATATATATAGTGTGTGCGTGTGTTCAAAATGTGAGAACGATTGGGGAGAAAGGTTAATAAAACTGTAATCAGGGGTCTGAAAACGACAAAAATCATGTTACTTATTTTACAACCAACCTCTAATTAATCATTAAATTAGAGCAGAGTAGGGTCTTATATTATATTTTTTCAAATATTCCTAGAATTGAGTGGATATTGATGAGGCAGTCCAAAAAATGAAGAAGATAATTTATTTTATCTTTTTATTCATAAACCGACGTTTCGGAGGCTATTTCCTCCTTATTCAGGGTTTTGAAATGTCAGTGAAGGAAATCCAATGCGACATTCTTTCACTAAATTTTAAAACCCTGAAGAAGGGGGAATACTCTCCGAAACGTCGGTTTATGAATAAAAATATAGTATAAATTATCTTCTTCTTTTTTGGACTCAATTTCACTTATCAATCCGTCTCCAAAAATTACTTCACCCTTATATTCCTAGAATGTTTTATTCCATTTTGAAAAGTGAACCTTGAAATTAATTGTCCATTTTTTTTAACTTAACATCTTGCAATTTTTTCATTAGTTAATTATGTTAATATAAGAGAATCTCACATTATATTGTTCCGCGCAATTTCCTTAACTCTAGTCGAATTTTATCATTTTCGAGGTGTCGTTCAACTCATTCACTGTAGATGGCGCCAATTTCTTGGTGAACTCAAGCCCTGTTTGTCCCTGTGGGCAACCGGTGTTGCCCAGCTGTCTTGCGGGTGGCATTTTCCTTCGACAGGGGCCAAGTCACCGGTTTTTAACTTAAAATGAGAGAGCTAACTCCTGCACTCAGGCTCTAATCACTGTAATTGGAATAATCGGTCTACTTTTAAGTAGTGCTCTATGGGTCCTAATTTGCGATCAATAACCACCCACGTAGACGTTGGAATTGTTTCGAGCGAGAAAAAAAAATTAAATTAGCATGACCATTAACCATTACCTTGGAAATAACACTTAGACACATACATGCAACGACAACTTGAATTTAATGCTAAATAAATTTTACGACCTGAAAGCTAAGCTTATCACCCACCCAGCTCTTCACATTCATTCATTTTGAAATAAATCCTCAAGAACATAACTTTCTTCTTAAAAATTCTTGGAGACATTATAACTCTGCTGAAGAAGAAAAGAAGAACAAAAAATATAAATTGTTTTAAATAAACAGCAATTAAAATTATTGTATATATTATTTTATTTTCCATTACGTCACTTTAAATTAATGAAAATTATTTCAACTCTCCTTCTAAATAGACATTTTATTTTTTCTCTCACATAAGTTTACTTTATAAAGACAATTAAAGAAAAGAACTCTATTTAGAATTTTTTAGAGATCAAGTAGAAATCTTCAAGCCACCCTCAGAGAAATCATAAATAAAACAATAATATTTATTATTCATTGTATTTTTTTTTCTTTAGGGCTAAATCTCTTGGTATTCAAACTGAATTAGCATTAAAAACTTTTTTTCATGTGTAAAACAATTAATTTTTACATTAATCGAAAAATTATATTTTCTGATCTTAGAATAAATGAAACCACTGTCATTTCAAAATTGGAGAATATAAAGGTTCTAAATAATAAGAATAGAATCAATTTTAACTAAAATAACTTTAAATTGAAAGTTTTTGCCGAGAGTAGCAGAATTTTTATATATTGAAGGAGACAATAAAATAACTTTCTAACAACTCTCAGTTTAACTATGAATCTGCTAACCAAGTGGACCAGGGTTCGAATCCGACTCGAGGCACCCGGCTAAAATCTGATCACTGGGTAAAGACAAATTAAAAAAAAAATATATAATAATAATAAAGATAAAAGTAAATAAATATTTCATACAATATTTATTTACTTTTATCTTTATTAAAGATGTTTCACCATGCACCAACACCACAATCTCTATCAATTAAAAAAAAATAATAAGTTTCTTAAATTGTCTTATGGCTAGAAAGGCCGAAAAGCCAAAAAAAAAAAAACAAAAAAAAACTATAAATTTAATTCAGCTCAACATTTCTACTTCTTTTGTCCCAAAATCTGATCGTTTCCATCTCCCTGTTTAGAGAGAATCAACAATGAATGAATGCCTGATTATCGAGAAAGAATTTATGGTAATAGCCATGATATATGACTCTCCACCATTGGTTGCCTCTTCCATTTAAAAACAAATAATTCAACTAATATTTTTGATCTTCCTCTTCATTAATTCATTTTTCAAGCATGAAAATCAAAAGAGACAGCATTATTTCTATTTACATAAAGAACAATAGAGTATTATTTATGAAAATGATTAGGAAGGCAGACGTTTGTTGCCATTTCTAAACCACTTCTTCCTCGTGGTTTAGTATATTTTCTTCGCTCGGTGTGGCGAGTGATCCAGTAGAAAAACAATCTTCCCGAATCTTAATTGACCAAACGCAGCAATAACGAAGGCATAATCAACACCCACTATATAACAACTAACATTTTTATAACTTGCAATTCTCTTATTGAAGTAATTATGTTTTCTTTCTGTTACAGGTGAGTAGACTCAACACCTTCATGGTCATGTAAGTCCATCTGGTACAACGGGCAGCCACTCGCCGGTGGTGAGTCCTACCAATATGCGATTGCAATAGCATTATTCGTCTGTAAGGGCATGTTATAACGTTATAAATCAAAGGCAATGTTTGGAAACTGAATCGCAGTCTAGGTCTCCAATATTGTCTGAAACCCTTAAAATCACCATTGCTTATTCGATATTTTGCAGGATCACTGCATAAGAATCATATATATTTTTATTTTTCATTATCTATACAGGGTAATTACAAATCAAATTAACTTCATTGAAATAAATGCAACTAAGCCTCACTTCATGGGTAGTAGAATGGATAACGTAAATTTAACTAATTTCAAAATTTAAACATTTCAGATCAAACCATAACATATATTTTTCGTTTAAATTAATTTTTTTTAGTTTATCAAGGTATCTTTGCTCTTATTAAGGAGGTTCGGGACAGCAGCTCTATCTGGTTGATCTACGAAAAAATCTTTTGTATTTCTGCAGAGTGTCAACTTCTGCCTAATAAATTTTTTAATAAAAAAAAATTGTTAATAATGAGGTTAGTTTCAAATACAAATCTTTGTTTTGATAATATTAATAAAAATAATATTGAGATAAATTTTTTCTCATTATCAAAACATTTATTTAACACAAAAACCATTTCAAGAAATAGAGTTGGACCTCTACACTAGTGCTTTTGTTATATTCTGTTGGCTGCAAATAACTTTATTTTTATTACATTTATGAATAACTAATTAACTAGACTGTCAAATCTATTGAAAAATGTATCATTCGATTCATAAAAGTTGAATTATTGATCTCTATTAATTTGTTGAAAATGGAATAATTTGTATAGAAGCTATAGGCCCTTTTAAATGCTCGGTCCATTCACTTCCATGTTAAAAGGACAATTTTCAATAATTTATTTCTCGGTAATGGGACAGAAGATCCACTTCAAATTTCGGGAATAAATATTAAATGATGGTAAAAAATTGGGAATTTTCTTATAAAAATGGTAAATAGTCCCGAATCCCATTAAGGTGTAACTAATTGTACTAATTTGTATCTAATAAAATTTTTTTAATATTATTTTTCTTTGGTATATTTATATAGATACAGTTTCGATGACTTTATTGTCAGTCTAAAATTATTGATAAAGAAAATTAATACAAGAAAACCAAGATACCTTCATAAATTAAAAAAGTTTTACTTAACAGAAATATAAAATGTATGCTACTTCAACTTGTTTAACAATCTCAAGAAATATTAATGATTTTAAATACACATTATTATTAGTTATTTAAAATAAATATTTCCACTATATCCCGACTTAGGTCGACCTTCACCTATCGGGTTTCCTAATGAAATTAATATTTTGATAATGCATATATATAATGTATTAATAAACAAAACTTGATAGGGTCGACATCCAATTTTCCGGCTTAGCTATTTTATCTAATTTATTCGATTTTTTTTTTTAATTATCTACATTTTCATATATAACAATAAAGAAACTCTATAACTACAAAATACTAATTTGAAGTTACATATTGATATCCTGTCTACCTGGATATATGGAGGGAAAAAAGATGGCGACCCAACTTTGGCATTTTATAAACATATTTTACTCTCGATTGGTAATATATTTATTCGGAAACTCGATAACAACATTTATGTAATAAAATTAACAACTTTAATTTTTTATTAAAAATAGCTATGCAGGGAAATTGGATGTCGACCCTCTCAAGTTTTGTTTATTAATACATTATATTTTCAAAATATTAATTTCATTAGGACCCTCGATGGGCGAGGGTCGACCTAAGTCGGAATCTTAAGACTATTAGTTTTTTCCTAAGAAATTGTTTATTAAAGTTTTATTTATTGAAAACTTTTTAAGATAATAATAGATTAAAAATATTGATAAAAAATAGGGTGCTGCCATCTTCTTATGACTTTCTATACTATTCCCTACAACAACAACAAGTCTTAGGATTGTAAGTAACCTTTACACATTTAAGGGTTGTAAATAAACCTTAGAAACTTTCGGTACTAACATAGTACCCGATCGTGCAAAAAAACAATTAACCCTCTTCTGGCGACAGCCAGGGAGGCCGAGATCGATGGCGAAGAAGCCCCCGGGCTACGCGATTTGTCTTGCTCAAGCAAATCCAGCCTGGGGGATTAAAGGCTTAGCCGCGTCTTACTTTACACTCGCCAATCGCCACCTTAACTTTAGATCTGGCTGATTTATGAGCCGGCAGATTAGATGAAAGCTTAACAGAATTTCTTTTTCAAAAATTAAATAAATACACAATAAATATATCACCTAGAAAATAATAATTCACCTCCTCTATTTCGATTTATCACTTGTTTTGAGGAAAAGTATTTTACTTAACTAACATTCAATACTAACATCGAATATCTCTGCGTCAAAACATATTTATATTTATATTCGAGAACCAACCATATCCTATGATTTTATTTCACTCAATTCTTCCGCCAATAAATTAATTTTTCCATGGTTTATTTATGACTAATTATAAGCCCAGCTTCAAAAATTAGTCATCTAATGATCGTTCAAGGGTTGTTGATTAACACCTGATGGAATATATTTATCCTCAAAACATGAAAAAAATGACTTATTTAATAATCAAATGTTTTCTAGATAAAAATAACTTTGAAGGAGACAATAAAAGAGTGTGTCTTCTGCTGGAATTATAAATTTTATTTATTTATAACGAGACTATAGTTTCGAGGGCTTTGCCCTCTTCATCAGTCTATTACAATGTATTCACAGGAATTAATTTATGAATGAAAGATGTTAACCTTTCATTCATAAATTAATTCCTGTGAATACATTGTAATAGACTGATGATGAAGAGGGCAAAGCCCTCGAAACTATAGTCTCGTTATAAATAAATAAAATTTATAATTCCAGCCGAAGACACACGCTTTTATTGTCTCCTTCAATATATAAAAATTCTGCTACTCTCGGCAAAAACTTTCAATTTAAAAATAACTTTGTTATATCTAAGATACTCAGTAAGAACTAAGATTAGTTTGATTACTTTTTAATCCAAATATATTTTTTATCTTTAAGTTTGTTTGAAGAATTCTGATTTGAAATTATATGAGTTGAAGTTCCTCCAGATATCTCGCATTTTAATGATAAATATATAGTTAGTATGCAGGTACTCAGAAAGCCCCTCAAAAAATATAATAAAATAATTGAAAGATAATAAAGTTTTTTGAGCGCCCGTTGATAACTTTTTTAAAAGTATTAGAAATTTTCAAATATTCTATAATCACGAACATAATTTGGTGATTATAATCTGATAACATTTCAAATCATTAATCTGCTCCCCAGAGCTGCATCATATTTTTTTAAAAGCTGGTTATAACAACGTAGCATATTTTAGATGATGTCCCACTTTTGATGAAAGATTCTCCATCTTATTTTTGGTAAGTCTTTCAAGTTTAATTTTCTAAAAACGATGATACATTTAAATAGAGACCCTGCCTAATAGAATCGCGAGGTGTCTGTCCAGTGGATCAGAATAAATTTTAATCTATTGTTGTTTGTAACTCCCATGACATAACCGAATTAATTTCCATTTCATTCAATACAATTTTTCCTCTAATCAAAAGTGTAATCGCATACCATTCTTGGCAATACTAAATTCTCTTTGAGAATTTATTTTATGGACATTTCTCAAATAAGGTTAGCATGTTATACTATTTCTAGCAGGTACTAATCAAACTAACATTGACATTTTTGTTTCTTTATCTTTCTATTCACGAAATATTTATTTAATCTTGGAATGGATTTTATTAAGCTGTAAATCTTGTTAATTGACGATATCCCAGGCTCTTTTTAAAATTAAACATTGATATTTCAAAAATGAGGGGGACTAATTTTATCACTTTCATCAAAGACTTTTATAAAATAAATCTCCGTTCGATGATATATTTTATCTGTTCGAAGCTCGTATTTGCTTTTGGTGGATGTTAAAAAATGTCGCGGTTTCCAATCGATTAGTTCAATGTCTATTTGAACAAGTTAGCTGGCCCCCGTATTTGCAAGATCTTTCTATTGACCTTAGGCGAGCATTGGGCAAACAGACCCCAACTGCTTGACCGACGATGCTCTGTGTACAGAAACGGAATCGATCCAATCATACATGTGTGTCTGGCTGTAATCCATGTTTCTATTTGTCTGGCTGAATTTGCTAATAATTCCAAAATGGGAGAGCGAACAGCCTCCAAAGCAGACAGAGAGAAGGATAAACAGAAGGAAGAGAGTCAAGTAAATCCCCTCCGTTACAGCATCCCGGATACCCAATTGGCATAGTAATTACTCGGTCCAGGGAGTTTGCAAGATTCCCGAAGTCTTTGAGCTTGTGCCCATTCTCGTATTCCTGATGTTCAATCCAGCTGGAGCCCTCAATCCCGCATCACGCGAATCGCTTCCAGCTGGCGGGATTGCCATTTGATTAAAGTGGAGGAATCTCCAATGGTTGTGGTGTACAACTCTCGCTATCCCAGCTGCGGCCGACAGACAGACAGACATACCAACTCTATTCGAATACTCTCTACATAGTATAATATTGTGCGGGTGGTTGTTTGTCTGACCAAAAAATCTCATTTTAATCATTCAGCAGAGATGTGGAAAATGATCCTTTTAAAAATCTACGACTTGCCTGAGATTTGAAAATAATTCTGTTGGGATTTCATATGAATAAAGATAATCTTTTGAATTTTTTTTTTATTATTTTATATTTACCTAATGTGTATATAAATAAATACATTTCTAAAATTTATCTTTTTTTTCTAAATTTCGCTCTTTGCCTTTAAAGTGGAATTTGAACCAAAACTTGGCTATAGATTACTTAAGGAGGTCCTTTCGCCGCCAATGTTAAATAAAAAATATTAGATTATAACTATAATTTAATTTTTTATAATTGTTTAAGTCTCTATCTCTGCTTTGGTGAAGTTTCAATCACACATTAGCGAGCAAATTTTTGAAAATGTAAACATTTTCTTATGGAAAATTAAGATCTTGACACTTTCTCTTGAATTATACTACTATTAGTTGATTATATAGAGTTGAAAAAAAACTAAAAATTAGCTTTTTGAAACATGCAGGTTTCTTTTTCGCAATAAAATATATCATTGACCGAGGAATTTACTGAAAAATTTACTTTAAAAAATCACATGGATGTAAACATAAAACAATATTAATACAACGCATTGCCAAATCATACAAGAGATATTATCAGCTGATTTGAATAAATTAAACTAACTTTTGTATTTAATTATTTTTTATAATTGTTTTTATTTCAAACATTTACGGCTTTCATACTATTTATTTTTTAATTCTATTATTTTTCACTTGTATTTTAACTTATTTTATTAAATATTAGATACTACACTTCTTTTGACTCAACTGGAGCGAAAGGACCTCCTTAACAATAATTGTGTGTTTAAAATTTCATTAACTTAGCATATACCATTTTTGAAAAATAACTACTTCCTAGAAAAACTTGGGAATTTTAAATTTTCGGACAAATAAATTATTGCTTTTGTATATAGATAGTAGAAATGTTACGGATTCGGGATTACCGGAACCGGAGATTTTAAATTTGATTTATCGGAGTCGGAGTCGGAGTAGAAGAGAGATAGATGTATTTAACTAACTTTTAAGGGCAGGCCAAATGAAATAATAGAAATATAATTCAGTAATCAATCTCTTTAATCAGTCAAATAATAATAATAATAGACATACGTAAGTAACATGCAACAATAGAAAAATATGATGGCGTGGGGGGATTCCCCGACTGACAAGTCAAAACTTGTAGGTGGGCGCTCTGGCTGGCCGGGGTCGAATCTTTCGATCTTCATTATAACTTATAACCTCCGATTCAAACTTATAAGAGCCGAATTCGGAGGTGTAAAATCAATTGGAAGTTCCGACCTTTCGGAGCAGGAGTCAAAGCTCCGTAACATCCCTAATAGATAGATGTCAAAACTAGTTAGATCCATTTTTCCAATCTCGCTTTGCCCTCTGTTTTTTTCTTCTTAATTGCTACCCTTATATTTTCAAATTAATGTTTAAAATTCGCTTTGGATAAAGGAATACCAAAGAAACACCTACATTTTTTACAAGACTTCTTTATTAGACTTTGTCTAATTTAAAAAGATTAATAAATTGTTTTAGTGTATTTTCCGTAATTTAAATTTAATTCGGATGTTTTTTTCTGATGAGTATTAATAAAACAAATTATTAAGAGGAAAATAATGCGTAAATAATTTAGTAATCAAAATATCAGTACAATTTTCGATAGCTTTATTTGTTGTGGGATAAAGTAAAAAAAAAAAAAAATAATATGATGGCTGTAGCAATCATCCAATTTCGAAAGATATTTCCCCTATTTCAATTTGCGATTGCAAAGAATATCAATTAATAATCTCTGGATTTAATTAAAAAAAATAAATCATAATTTATTTCAATACCTAGATGGGATTTCATTTCCTTTGAATTTGGCAGGAAGATTACAAATTTAATTTTGAAATTAATTTTTTTTTTGCATTTATACACGATTAATCAGAGAATCCAGATTATTTGGGATGGCTACGCTGCTATTGCTTATTGATTTATCCTGGAAAAATATTTACGAATTTCTTTCAAAAATGATTTCTACAAAAATTTATCAAAAGAAATAAAAATAATTCGCTTCATTGTATTTTAAATGATAAATTTAATCAAATGGGTTTTAATTTTCCAAGTTTTTGCTGTGAAATGTAAAACATCGAGAATGTCCTAGATTAAAAGTAATATATTGAATCTTGCCGAGTGGACCAAGTGATAGGAAGTCATCCTCCGCGAATCCGCACCGTTCAAGCGGAATTTTCAAATTCGATTGGAATTGTTCTCGCTCGCTTTTATATGTGTGCGGCTGAATGGAGACGTGTTATCTATCAGTTGCTACCCTTGAAGATTTATAGTTAGACTTGGACATACCTTCTAAAAAGATTTCATCTAAAAAATTGGGAACCCCTCACTTTACTTACAACCCCATTTCATGCTCTTCTTTTCAGGAATGCTAGAGCCTACATATTGGCGTAGTTAGGAAATTTTCCTAGGGGGGGCAGTTGCAGTGGCAGCGCCAGGGTTGAGCGAGGTGTGGCGACCGCCCAACCCAAATTGTTCTCGCCCAACCATCCATCCAACTTGTTAAATGTTATGTCTGTCGAAAATGTGCTCCTTCATGGTCAAAATGGTAAAAAATCGAAAAAAGTGCGAGCTTTGGGATAGGTATTCAAAAGTGATCCCGGGGGCTGTTTTTTGGATACCCCATTAAAAATCAAACTACTGGACCAATTTCGCATTTCTTTTTTTTTAATCGACGCGAAAATTTGTCCTCTTTAATTTACTGTAGAACGGTTATTTACAAAGTATGAACTAATTTCGAGTGATAAGGGAAAAACTGGAAAAAGTCCGAAAATTTCGAGGTTTTTCGGCAGCCAAAAGTTGTCCCCCAGACTTTCGAGGTCGCAAACTTAGATTTCTCATATCCACACCATATACCCAACGATCATAAAAAAATATTTTCCCGCAATTAATGTAAGCTGAAAATAATTTTTTTTGAATTTTTTCAATTTGTAGTTTTCTTGATTTTTTAAGCATAAAATTAATCTCATAGCATAAATATTTATTGAGATATTGACTCGATTTTTCTAAGGGGAGCAAGGAGTTTTCTAGGAGGAGGGCAATGCCCCCTTGCCTGCCCCCCTAACTACGCGCATGAGCTTACACTATTATTAAGATTATTTCAATATTCCAATATTTTCACAACTTTTAGTTGAGCAGTTTGCGATTCCCATTATGTACAAATAAAGGCTAAACATTTGTACTTTGGGGCCCTCCAACACAGTCAATAATTAAATTTTTTTTAGTTGAATTTAATTCTATTTTACAAGGATACTTCAAACCCCATATTAAAGAATATTTTTTAATTTTCAACTCCTACAAAATAATCAATCATCCGATTAAAATTTTAATTTGATTTTACGTACATATTACGTAGAAATTAAATACATAAAAATTGTAAATATCAAGTTTGTATCTTATTTAGTTCATGAGGTACAGTGCTCTGACAGACATCGTAGTGACACTAAGAGGGTTCTCCTTTACTTTTGTATGGAACCCTAAAAATGAAAGTCATGTAGTCGGAATATCGGTTTTAATTAACCCCTAATTTACTCTATTTTCATGTATAATTCCCTTTTTTTTTCATTTTTAATTGCATCATTCTTACCAGTTTTATAGCTATATTAAACAAGTCTAGAAAACATTTCAAGAAATAACATTATTGAGAGCGAGATATTCTTTCTTTAATTTAATTCTACTTTTTGTTTATGATTATTTTGAAATAAAAATTCACCAATATGATTTTTTTTTTGGCTTTTCCACCTTTCTAGGCATAAGACAATTTACTCTTTATTTATTTATTTTCTTAAAATTTGTCTCTACCCCCGGGCTCAGATTTTAGCCGAATGCCTCGAGTCGGATTCGAACCTGATGGTTAGCAGGCTGACACGCTACCACCTAGCCTAACCCGACCCCATTATGAATTTCATTAAGACTTTTCATTCTTGATTAACTTGTTGACCAATTTAAACAATGGTGGCTTCTCTTCACTATTTCATTCGAAATAGATAATACTTACTGACTCTCGAAGTATAATAAACAACCCAAATCAAAATTAAATAAATTTAAAGAGAATCGTTTTCTATCTCATAATATTTACTTATATCATGTTTGATATATCAATATTCTTTCAGGTATATATATTTGCCATTTCGTTTTGTTCTTGAACACAAGATTTAAACAGACTTGAATTTTCTAACTAGACATCTAGAGAGAGAAAGGCGTAATCGATGGATAACCCTTCTCATTGGAAATTATTTTACCATTTCCCACCATGATTCCGCATCCTCGTTTCCGTCATGCATGTTTACACTGTTTCGATTTATATAAACGGCAGAACCATTATTTTTAGATTTATTTTATTAAACTCAGCTGAGCTTTCCACTTGGTTCTCCCTCCTCTGTCTGTTTCCACCCGGGTGGACGAGCGACCGAACAATCCGCAGCCCCGGAATTTATCCTATCAATTTCTGCCCACTGGACCAAAAGGCCTGTCTGTGCGCTTGTGTGTGCTGGATCGCTGCATCGCCAGCTAAAACAAGAACAAGGAACCGAGAAAAATAAAAATAAAAATGTTTCTTTTAGGATGTACTTTTCGACCTGTTAGTTCCACCCGAAATGGAAATGCGAACCATTTGCAATTTTGCGCATTCTTCTAAAAACTCAGTACTACTTAGATAAACTATATCATGGACAATCCAACTTCTATCTTAGAGTGCTCACGAGTTGATAGCCTTCACATCAGGTCCGAATTAAAACTGACAGTACTTATTCGAACCGCCAGTAAACACGCTCACGGATTTCATTGTTTCCATTTTCATATGTTTATAACCTCGAAATAAATCAAGATTATTATTACAATTATTATTAAACGAGATTACACTGTTGTATTGTCAATGTGATGGACGCGTGGCTATGTCTATTTAAGATACCAAACATCTTCGACTTTAATCAATACATCCATTGTACTTATTATATATTCTACTCTAAAATATAATCGTGGTAAGCCAAAAAATCGATTTTTTATCAATGTCGACTCATTCAAGTCCACTTCGCACTAGTATTTTTGACAATTCAAAAAAAAAAAATAAAAATAATAAAATATGAATTATAGTCGTACCACTATTATATTATCCTTGAAAATAATACCCTACTCTTGTAGTTAAGACATCAGTGAACAGATTGATGATTTGGACTATTTTTCGGGTTTCAACACACAATGTCAATTTGAAAATCATTTTATCTTTTCTAGTACTATCACGAGATTTGAGATTCTGCTTTAGGAGTGGTTTTAAATGTAGTTGGAGTCATTCAATCTCATGATTATTGATATCGACGAAGTACATGGAATCTTAGTGCTACTAGTGTAGATGACTCTTGAAACATAAACTTAGACACTAAAAGGTCGATGCTTTGAGGTGCATTTATTAACACTTGAGACGGCGGGCAAGGAAACCGAAATGTCATGATAGTCTAATCAGGAATCTGATATCATCAATATTATTTCAAGATATTAATTTATAGGTATCCCCTTTCTCTCATAAACAACGTAGATAATCGCTGATCCTTCACTTTTATCGCCATTAACTGAGAAATAAACAGAAAGAAATCAATAAGAGAAAAAAATGCTTCATTTTGGATTTGCCAATAATCACCTCCAATTCCCCTTGGCTCCTACAGCTAGCTAAAGTCTTTTTATTCCTCGATAGGGAAAAGTCAGCCAAAGCAAAAAGGGGATGAAAAGAGGGTTATATTGAAAAAAGAAAAAAAAAGAAATCAGATTAGAAAACTGGCAATGAAATTTCCTGCAATTTAACGAATCTCTCTCGATAGGATAGAACGTCAGGAATGAAATCTAGCGGGAGTAATCCTTATTCCGTTGAGCCCAAGGATAAGTACCAGGGTTGAGTTCATTTCCAAGTGGCACTGTAGGACTTACTTCCATTACCGCCCACCCTGTTGCCGCACCTGGAAGCTTTCTTCACAAGCTTGTCTGCCGTTCGGGGTTTCTAATATGGAAAGTGGAGGGAGAGCACTTGAAACCCTTGCTGTACAAATTTAATTAACTGTCTCGCTTACAGCAGCACAATGGGACCAACGTGCGTGGTTCATGTTTATTTGCAGAAAGGGTTGCATGCCTTTCTCTGTGACAGCATAGGAGATGTCAGGGGGCAGTTCAGTATACACCCAGCGGCTTTTCGATACTTACTATACCCGGCCTTTTTTTACTTGATCAGGATCTGTTCTTGTCGTGAATCGGGGCGGGGTGGGGGGTGATCGGGTCATTGTGTCGCCCTTAAGCCTCAAGTTACCCTGTTAATGAACTCACCCTTCCGGTTAGAATCAAAAAAGGAAAGGGGTGAGTTTCGTTTACTCTCTTGGCTATTTTGTTACGAAAGAATATTGACAAAAAAAAAAAGCAATTCGAAAGGGTGTTTGAATAAGTTTGTTTTAACTTATTTAGCAAATTTATTGGCCTCGTGTCTTGTAGGAGATTAATTTTTCAAAATTTATTAATTTTTCTTTCGATTCAAGAGATTTATCATTCATGAAATAGTACCATTCTTTTTAACAATTATTTGTTGCTGACAGGTTTTTAGCCCTTTGAACGTCTGTCAAAACCGTTTCACCCCGCCACCTGCCAGACCCACATTATTCCATTCAAGCATAATATATTGATCTTTTTTTTTTATTTACCCCTATTCTATTTGAACCGAAAAAATAAATATTTTTTATAAAAATGGAAATATAAAATATATTTTTCCCAGTAATTTATTTGTGAGTAAGCAAACCAATCGAAGAAAAGAAAAATTGTTTTGTATTTAGTAGGTAACCATCTTTATGCAGATTTTACCTTCATCTGACTGACCTGAAACAATGGCATAATCAAAAAAACTTAGCTGTTCTAATTCTAACTCATGCTATAGAAACTCTACACCTCGTCATCGTAAAAATAACAAATCACCTAGCTTGCCTTAAGGCCTAGATCAATGTTCTTCGGGCTGAAGTACGGGTAAAAAAAGGTAAATTTACCTTAATAATTTTTTTTAACCCAAATCAATTAAAACATATGAAATATTAACTCGAAGTATTTGATCTGGATAATAGCAGAAACATTTTTGAATATAGGTAGAGGAGTAGTGTTTCTTCTCCTTTTACTAGGACCAGGACAACAGAGAGTGAAGATTGCCCCATTTGTTGATGGAAAATCCATTTTTTTTTTTGGAGTATGCTATTTATTTATTTATTAATTGAAGGAGACAATAATATAGTGTGTCTTCTGCTGCAATTATAAAATTTTAATTTATTTATAACGAAACTAACTCGTTATAAATAAATTAAAAATTTATAATTCCAGCAGAAGACACACTCTTTTAATATCTCCTTCAATTTATAAAAATTCTGCTACTCTCGGCAAAAAGAAACTTTCAATTTATTTATTTATTATTACTTTCACATTTATATTCTATAGAACATAGTAATGTGAAGTATTGCGATCGCCTGCCTGGGTCCTGACACTTTGAGAGCTTCTATCGGCAACCTTGAATTTTCGAATTTCTACGTTAAACCAAACCATGAGAATAAATTTTAAATCAAGTGCTAAAAAGATACTTTTCTAATATCTGGTGAATAAGATTACTTAAAAAAAAGTGTCACGAGTTATTAATTGTGTATAAATTTTAATCCGATTGAAATAAAGAAAGGGAGTGTAAATTAGGAGTGTCGCGGTGATTTCAGATAAGTGAGAATTTGAAAGTCCTGTGGTGACCACACCAGTTGATTTTAAATTTTTATCAAAAAAGTTTAGAGACCACTGTTCTAATATATTTATTTATGAATAATTGTACGAAATAACAACTATTTTGTGAATGGTGGCATATTTTTCTTAAGCTATTTGGGACCATTTCTTTAATTAAAACTTGATTGGTTTGCTCAACTTATTTTTTATTTATAAACAATTCACAAATGTTTTGAATTCCTAATCTTGTAGAGTGTCTAGGTTCGCTTTGGAGTCATCTTTGTGTTTGTCGAATTCGAGAACCAAGTCTTGATTTGTTATTTATAATTTATATAAAAAAAGAGAAAGGATGTTAATGAAAAGGACCAAAATAGATGAACAGTTAGTGGCCAAGTAAACAGACGTAGGTAATAAAAGGCCGGATAGAATAACGAGGCAATGCATGCCTGATGCAGGACAAGTTGGAACTGTTTAAACGTTTCAATGCGCTATTCTTACGCGGGGGCGATTTGTATAAATATAACGTGGACGTGCTTGAAAATATCTCCGAGTGCGTGCACGTGATATCGGGGAAAGGCGAAGTTCCCGGGGGAGCAGGGGGTTGGCTCTGCTGCTATCCTGGGCCGACATCAAAGGAAGCCGGAGGCCAGCGACGGCCGAATTAATGCAGGCCGTTGCCCCACGCACCCCCGGGCTGGAGTGGCCGTCGTTGGTCTGGTCCAGGGGTGCAAACAGGGAGAGCACTCCACACTCCAGAATATCCAAGGCAGAGGAAGGACTCAAATAAAACGAAAAAGTAAAGTAAAAAAAAAAAAATATATCAAAGGGTTGATAATTAAGGTTACCAATATCTCCGAAGAATCCTTCAGAATCGAATTGAAATTAAAAAACACTTTGTTTTTTTAGGGTAGTTTACTTTGTCCCACGTTTGAGAGATTACAAATCAAATTTAGTACTCACTCTGGAAATTTGGATGATTTGCTGTGATCTCTTTGTGCTAGGAACTTGGCACACTCACCAACTTATTGATATAAATTTTTGCCAAGTTTGTACTCATTAGCTATACCCGTTCAAGATCTCCAAAGAAAGATTCGATTTTCTAATTTTTTGCATTTTTTTCATCTAAAACAGTGTTTCTCAAACTGTGTTCCGTGGAACCCTAGGGTTCCATGAAAATTCGCCAAGGGCGTTTTTAAGACAATAAACTTCATAAAGACTTGGCCTTTTTCTTTAGCTTACCGACGTTTTGATTTAATTACTGTTTAATATAGATGAGAGGACTATATATATAATAAATAAAAAAATATAAGGCAAAAAGTAGGTTTTCATTAATTCACTCCATATACTAACTATAATTCAAAGTAAAAAAAAATTGTTCATAACAACGCTTTAACTCGAATCTTGAGTTTGTCGGGTTCCACGCTTACCTTCCAAACGGAAGAGTTCGACATTCGAAAAAGTTTGAGAAACACTGATCTAAAACGTCTGAAGCTGGTAAGCTCAAATTCTAATCAATTCTTCCTTTTAAAAACTACAAATAATTTGGCACCAAAACGATCTTTCTAGGATCTTCTGTTGTATTTGAGTTATAATTGGTATCGGGATTCACATAAATAAAACAATTCTATTTGAAACTGAAAACATGTTGCTGATATATATCTAAACACGATCAAGTAAAAAAGGCAAATGAACATTTTTGAATTAATAAATCGGTCATCCGGCTAGCGAATATACGTACATACTCATCACTTAACGGAAAATGATCTTGTGATATCTCCACCAAAATGATAATACTAAGTTGTGGTATACTTTGTGTTGTTTGCTGTATTATTATTATAATGTTTATATGTATATTATTATAATATTATTATTATAGTATTTGTATTGTATGTGTATTATTGTTATAATATCTGTATTCTATTGTATTATTGTCTTACATTATTATTGTAATGTTTTATATTGTATTGTATTGTTAACTTTTATGATTGTATATGTATAGCTGAAAAATAGCTAATAAAGAAAAGAAAATTATAAAAAAAAGCTATAAATGTTGGACCGGTTAAAGATTGTAAGAGCTCTAGAGCGTTGCAACTTTGGAGCACAGATTTGCGTTAAATTGACAATTCAAATGCGGGATGGGGCTAAATAAAGCACACTGTTTTGGTATAAATTCGTAATTCTTTATTTACCAAATTAAATTTTCTTTATCTCATACAAGAATTAGCGTCCCGCACTCAACTTTCAGGGCTCTAGAAACGGGACATCCCAGCTCTAGCGGGGCGAGTGGCAACTCTAGTTAGACCCTTCAGTTTCGACAACCGTAAGATTAGCTATAGATTCAGAGATTGTTCCCTGATTAATCTGATATGTTAAGATAATTTTATTTACATATCAGAAGGACCGTCGCCATTGTCCCTGTCTAAATGTATCAAGAATTAATTTTTTATTAACAAACATTTTGACAAAAATAAGGACGCTGCAAAAAAAATTGATAACAATCTTAGATCAATCTTCTGAAACAGATTTTGATATCAATTTTCAGTATATATAAAAAATAAAACACCTTATACTGTGATGTCTTTTAAAACAAATTCTTTACTAAAATTGCACAACATTTAATCGTATTTCTAAGTTGAGGATTTTATTGGATAAATAAAACTTCACTGATATTGATTCGCATTCCATTAAGAATCCCAAGAAGGGATTACAAGAATTTGTACCGAGTCTCATCCTCCGCTTTTGGTGAAATCAAATCCAATAATCCAATCTGGACATGAAGAGCGTTTGCTTGTCTGTCTGGAAAAGACAAACATCTTGAAAAACTACAAGACGAGATTAAAGGGCCTAAATGGCTCTCCTGATTAATCCATCGAGATTTCACCAGACCAATGAGATTACATAACTATGAGTTTTAAGTAAATTAGTTACTAATTAATATCTCTGTAAAAAATTATTAGTACCAATTCTAGAAGAATTAATTCTCTCGTTAAGATACCAACACAAGTATTTTCGTTTGAATAGGATTCTGCATTTGGCTAATAAGTTGGTCTAGGAGCAAAGATGGAAAACTATTCCAATAATCTCAGATTTTACTTTCACTTTTAATTTGCTTATCCTTTGCCAATTAATTATCTAAATATAATTATATTTCTGTATGCTGTATGTTATAATTTCATAAGTGATTTACCTACATTCATTTTTTTATTAACAATTTTTCATTAATAATTATTCTATCTTACCAGTGAAGAAAATAAGCAATGAACATATCATATTTTGAACCAGGGTAATATCTATTTTAGTAGAATTTGAAAATCTTTTTAAAATGTCTTCCCCCAATAATAATAATAATAATAATAATAATAATAATAATAATAATAATAATATTATTATGGGTATCTTGTAAAGAAAAACCCAAATGTTTACATTCCGCACCAGTTTTATATGGATGATCTCAAGCTTTATGCTTCATGCAAGGACCAGTTGCAAAAGGAATTTGAGCTAGTAAAGAGATTCAGTGATGATATTGGTATGGAGTTCGGTTTGGATAAATGTGCTACTGTGCATGTTAAGCGTGGCTGAAGTTCAAGATGGAGAGCAGGATATGGAACTCTTTGATGACACAACCATTCATAACCTTGGTAATGAAGAAACATATAAACATCTAGGGACTGAATCAGCTGCTGGGGATTTCTGAAACCAACTCCAGGAATAATATCCAGAAGAAAGTTCTTTCTAGAATAAATAAGACCGTAAATCAGCTACCGTTCTAGAAACAAATCTCGGCTAATAATAGTCAGGCTATTCCGGTAGCCACATATACATTCGGTGTTATAAAGTGGTCGGCGACATCTCTTCAAGCTTTCGACAGAAAAATAAGAATGACTCTTACAAGACACCGGCTACACCATCCACGCAGTCTAGTACATAGATTATATTTGCCTTCGGAAGAGTGCAGGCAGACTTAATCTGGAGGCGCAGGTCGGCGTCAAGAGGAGGGCCTTCGACGCTACTTTTATCCAGTGACTCTACACTATGCAAACCATCTATGTCGAGAGCAAGAAGAACTGCTGGATTTAGCCCAAGAAAATAAAGAGTTTCAATATTTAAAACACCAAGATCGCATTAATGACTGAAAGGGAAAGAACTCCATGGTAGATATTTGCGCTCCTGGCGGCAGATGATGCCGATGAAGAAGGTTCTACGGAATGGCTCAGAACAGGAGGTCTTTATGGAGAGACGAGAGGGTTTTCTTCGCAATCCAGGACCAGGTGATAAAGACACGAGCTTACCAAAGACACATCATGGGTCAGCTGATCGACAGTAGATGTCGCCTATGTAAAACCACCAATGAATCAATACAACATATTTGCTGTGGTTGCCCATCACTAGCTCCAACTGAATATCTACAAAGACATAATAATGTAGCCAAGGTCATACATCAAGCACTGGCAAAGAGATATCGTCTAATAGAAGAAGAACAACCTTATTACAAATGTAGGCCTGAGACAGTAATCAGCAATGATCGAGCCCGAATTTTGTGGGACTGTGCAATCACAACTGATAGAGCAGTTGAAGCAAATAGACCCGATATTGTCCTGTTTGATAAAATAAAAAAAAGGCAATAATTATTGATGTTGCGGTTCCATCGGATGACAAGCTTCTGTCAACGATCGCTGAAAAGAAAAGGAAGTACCGCGCTGTCTGTCGAACTGAAGGATATGTATAAGCTTCAGGGGGTGGAGATAGTCCCAGTGGTGGTGTCCGGCGAATGGTCTGGTCACGAAGGATTGGAAGATTGCAAAATCAAAAATTCAATTGACGAAGGACACATGAGAACATGTCAGAAGGCCGCATTGTTGGGAACTGCAAATATTGTTAGGAAATTTTTAAGTCTCCAATAAAACCACCCAGTGACATGCATGATTCGCATCCCTAAATTCCTTTGTAAATATTGTACATATAAATATCAACCTTTGTACATAAATTTTTGCCTTGGGTAAATACTCCCGGCAACTGTGTAAAAATTAAAAGAAAAATAAACAAAATAATAATATTAATTATTTGCACCAAATTTTCTCTGGAGAAAGACGGACTAGTAGAACTTTTAAGTGAAAGTAATGGAAGGCAGCCCATGGGTAGTGAAGAATGAAAAAATTAACACATATCCAAATAAGGTGTAATTTATTGGATTCCTTCTTCCTTTCCTTTCAAACCGACGTTTCGGAGGATTGTTCCCTCCTTCTTCAGGGGTTCAAGAGGTTAATGAAGGAAACAAATATTTGGATGTGTTAATTTTTTCTTTCCTCACTGCCCCTGGGCTGCCTTCCATTACTTTCAATTAATAATAATAATTAATTTACATTCTATTTAAGACAGATGAACTTTTTGAGAAATACTTTTTTTATTTAAGGCCTTCGAAAACTTGTTAATTTGGCTTATTCTAGTGTAGTTTTGTAATTTAGTGGGCGTATGTGTGTGTAATGGCTGAAGGGGCCTCAAATCTCAGGTCTCAAAAAAAGATGATTTAAAGCGCAATACAAAATTTAGATTGCGTGCTATATTAAAAAAAAGAATGCATACACTAATGGTGCTAAAAGTATTTAGTAAAGGCTTCAAAATTGAATTGCCTCTCAAGTGCTAAATCCGCCACTCTATGTGTGTAAATGAGTTAAAGAAGTTTAAATTTGTAAATGATATGTGTGTGATTTAGTTGACACAACAAGGTGGCTACTTATAAGACGTGGTAGGCTCTTGTATTTCTGAAAGAAAAAGGGTTTGTGGCGGGGTTTTGAAAAACTTAAATTGTAAAATTCGAGAAATAGGGAAACAAAGATAGGGCCTAGTCATAGGATAAAATTAATTGACGAATGAACTGGTTCACTATTTCTTAATTTTCCATAAAGGGGCATTGACAGTCTGAGAGTCATGTTGATCTCGAGTCCCCGCCTGGAAAGCGGCAACACTACACTCTCGACAAAGTAAACTAAAATTTAGTAAATTTTGATTACTTTTTTCTTTTTTCTTATCTTTAATGATAATTAATAGGGATTATGGTGTTGGTGCAAGGTGAAACATCTTTAATAAAGAAAAGTAAATGAATATTATATGAAATATTTATTTACTATGAGTTAAGAGGAAACTACAGAATTATAACATAAGTTATAATTCTGTACTTTCCTGAAGATGAGCTTACAGCTCGATATATATTGAAAAAATTTAATCTTTTATTTTTTTAATCTTAATATGAAACAAGTGACCTAGAAATCTTAACTCATAGTAAATAAATATTTCATATAATATTCATTTACTTTTATCTTTATCTTCTTTAATGATAGTTTATCGGCTCTCAGCTCAAATCTCATCCATCTATATTGCAAAAGATTTCCAAAATAACTGTATGGTCAGTTGACTATCTTTAAGGGGCATTGCTGAAGGATTTCGAAACTTTTTGCAAGAGCCGAACTGACCACTACTTACAAATAAATTTAAATAATTTTCATAAAATTAAATTATAATTTTATTAAAAAAAAAAAAAAAAAAAAAAAATGTTAAAAATTGCTCGGCGGAGCGGAATTCTAACCCATGCCTTCTCTTCTAGCTTGAGGTAGAAAATGACTTAAATTTCATTAAATTATTTTTTCATATTATCTTTGCCCTTTAGAAATAAAAAGATTATTTTTTCAAGAGACAAAATTCTTGGTAAATCTAATTAATTTGATGCTTTCAAATGGATTCTTTTTCAAAATTAATTTCCCATTTTTGGCACCCCCCGCCCCTCACCACCACCACACTAAGGTATAATTTTTTCAAATTCATTTCATCCAATTTTATGGTTATTAAGGAGGTCCTTTCGCCGCCAATGTTAAAAATAAGAAATATTGGATTATAACTATAACTTATACTCTATGCTTTGATGAAGTTTCAATCACACATTAGCGAGCAAATTTTTGAAAATACAATTTTTTAAAATGTAAACATTTTCTTAGAGTCTTATGGAAAATTAAGATCTTGACACTTTCTCTTGAATTATACTACTATTAGTTGATTATATAAAGTTAAAAAAAAAAACTAAAAAAAAAGCTTTTTGAAACATGCACGATTCTTTTTTTGCAATAAAATATATCATTGACCGAGGGATTTACTGAAAAATCTACTTTAAAAAATCACATAAATGGTATTTGAATGTAAACATAAACAGTATTAATACAACGCATTGTCAAAACACACAAGAGTTAATATCAGCTGATTTGAATAAATTAAACTAACTTTTGTATTTAATTATTTTTTATAATAGTTTTTATTTCAAACATTTACGGCTTTCATACTATTTATTTTTTAATTCTATTATTTTTCATTTGTATTTTAACTTATTTTATTAAATATTAGATAGTAAACTTCTTTTGACTCAACTGGAGCGAAAGGACCTCCTTAATCATTGTAATTAAAAATCATTCTTGTTTGATAAATATTTTGTAATCACAATTTAAGTTTACATAAACTATTTTCTTTATGTTTATAATCCAAGGCATTTATTATACATTAATGCATTAGAAATTTGCATATTTTATCATGAAAGGCGTCAATTGTCATTAAATAAAACGTTAGAATAAAATGAAAAGGAAAACCAGTTTGTTCTTCCTAAAAGAAATTGGAAAATTGCGGGTTGTTGGAAAGGAATAGCAGCCATTTCGACATCAGCTCATCAGCTCATTTACCTGATGATGTTTGTTTTGGAGTTGCTGTAAAACCCCTCTCTCATTGGCACTGATCAGGATAGGATGGATGATGATGAGGATGTCACACCAATCGACCTCCACTCTCTTCGGGACTCGCTCCTCCTTAATAAGACAATCTACCTTTATGGCTGCCCACCTCAGACGTTTTTTGCATTTTTTAAATTGGCCATTTCCTGAGGTAGTAAAATTCCCGAGTTTTGATGGCTCTTTGTTGGTTTGTTTTCTTTTTTATGAGGTCTCAGACGGACAGGTCCATTCGAATCGGAACCAATAGAAATGGAGATACAGACCGAGACCAGTTTATGATATTCGTTGACCTATGGACTCTTGATGGCCATTTCACTGGTGGTTTATCATGCTAAGGACACCTGTTCACCATTCGTCTCGGCCGAACATAAATCCAAATCTTATTTCATCTTTCGTTAACCTAACTAGACAGGTAATAAAAATTGGGTAAAATTGCAAGGTAGGTTTTTTGTTGTGAAGCCTACCCCGCAATTTTACCCAATTTTTATTATTAAATAAATAAATAAATAAATCTTTATTCCTCGACCTGCTTAGGGCCGGTTGTATGTCGCAAAGTAAATGCTTTTTACCACTAACAAAGGGTAGATGTTAAATGGAGGGACTGGGATGGCCAATCAGATGACAGGCACTGAAAGAGGCACAAGTCCTAGGACCAACACCTATCTCCTTAAAAGTTAATAACTAGACAGATATTAAGCTGTGATCATCCATCAATAAAAAAACCTAGTTGCACTATCAAATATTTTGAAGTTAAAAATTTATTCTACAAATAGTATTTATGAGGTCGTGTATTCGAATAATATACGCTTTTTAACCTTCACTTTTTCCTGTCATTTCAATCATTTTTTAAGAGTTTTTGCTTTCCTGTCGTTATTTCATATTCTTAGTGGTAACCCGTCTTTAACGATCAAGAAAGACCTAGTCCGAATTTTCTCCGACCACCTGGTATAATTCATACATTATTCTGAATAATAATTTATAAAACACTAAATTAAATTTTTCATGGTTTTGATTATTCTTTACGGTTAATACTTACTCATGAAGAGTGAATTTATTAATTCTCCACAAAATTCAAAATATGAGTTCCTTATCCTAGGGCATTATCCGTAATTTAATTGTAGTGTTCAAATCATTTCGAATACGAATCGCAATGACCAAGTGCTAACAAAATTCTTCATGAACCTGTTCAGTAATTAAATTATCTCAACAAATTTGTTAATTTTAAATGCTTAGCCATATGGATCTATAAATGGCTAATATTAATTATATATCATCGCTGAAAAAAAAAATGTTTAAATTTATCAAATAAATCATTTATTAAAAATCCGAACCTTTCGGGACAATTTTTCCCTTTATCAATGAAATTTTTTAAAAAAAGAAAAAAGTTTCTTTAAGAAATGAATATAACGTAACACTAAACAAATAAATGTGGTAATTTAAAACAGACAATAATACAGATAATCTTGGAGATGAAATCACATTGAATAAAAATAAAAAATAAAAATATTTACGAAAAATTATTTTTCTTTAAAATTTTTGGATAAATATTAGAAAAACAGCCCATAAAGGAAGAAATTCTTCCGAAACGTTTTAAGATTATTTTATAGAAAAGATTTGTATTTATTTATAAAATAAATCTATAACAATATATCATCAGCATTACATCTATAGCAGGGTCCCCAAACTACGGCCTGCGAACCAAATCCGGCCCTCGAAACTTTTCCACCCGGCCCGCGGCTACTACAGAATTAATTCACAAATATTCACTATATTAAATATTAATACCATATAATAGCGTATTATTAATATAATTTCCGTATAAAATGTTATATCGCCCATAGATTTCATATGGCCCTATCTCTTAAAAAGTCTGGAGACCCCGTGTCTATATTATCTTCTCTTTTTCGTTTCCTTTTACTAAAAAACAATGGGGTTGAGAGTAGCCTTTCGATGATGTTCTCCATTGAGAAGCAGCCTTGGAAGTAATCAGCTAAACCTATAATTTCTTTTGGCTCCGCATGATCATTAATTGATTCCTTTATAAAGTTATTTCTAATTTATTACTCTTAATAAGATAAAGGTAATTAAGTAGGTGATTATTAAAATCTCGATTTAACTTGATTTATTTGGTCCAGCAACTGTTTGCTATGTGAAACAATAATTGGTCCTTTAACCCCGTCGTTTAGCTGCACGGCAATGGATTTCTTTTGAAATTACTCTTTGAATGAAGAGGGGTCAGCCGAAGCCGAGTTGCCTGCCAGATGTAATTTGTAATTTAGCTTGAAACAAAGCAGCGGAAACAGATTAGTGTTGACGGCCTAATGATGGTGTGCGTAATGTGTGGGCCTGTTCAGATTTGAAGAATAACCCTCAGGTTCCAGGCCCAATGCTTGCAGACAAGACCAAAACAACTAAATAAACCTCCCCCGCATATTGCCTCTCCTTAGGAGCCGTCCATAAATTACATTACATGAATTTCAAGAATTTTAGACCCCCCTGTGTCACATTCTGTCTGTTACATTGATCTCTCCCTGTATTGTGACGTCACACTATCGTTTTTATACCCTATCATTTTTTAATTTGACTTTTGTGACATCACAATTTTCAAGATCCCGGGCTCCCCTGTCATATTTTCTCACAAATCTGAGATAACCCCCCCCCCCCCCCTCTTACTGTGTGACGTAATTTACGGACCTCCCCTTTTTCGAGACTATCGACGTTACAGCTATCACTACTATAAATAAATATCAAGAAGCTTTTTAAAAATGAAATAGTTTTCGATCTGCTATCGTATCATTGAAAAGTAAAAATGCAAAAATAAATATTTATAGAAATATACCTGCCTAACGTTTGCTAATTGGCTCTTCAATTAAGAAAAAGACATTCATTAATTTCTCCATATCTTTGAATTATTTATGCCGTCTGAAATTCGTTTATGAAAAAAAGAAAAAAAAAAGAAGAAAAAAATGGAGAAAATGTTACTTTTTAAAACCAAATATATTTTTTACTTTTACCTTCCATTTTATCGAATAGTAAGTAGAAGTATTTATTTAGTTTGATGAGTTCAAATATTCACATTCAAATTTCCACTATAAACACATCTTGTGAGTTTATTTGAAGACCATTTTCAACAATTGGACCAAAAATAAGATTTAACTCTATTTTAGAGCCCTTTCTAATCCTGATCATTTGATATTTGAAACATTCTTAACTTTCAATCTCAACAGGAACAGGTCTTGGTTCAATCCTCCCCAATACCAAAATTTGAAGTTCGCTCTTCAATAATCCTTATTCTATAAGATTTAATTTAATTCTTGCAACCTAAGCATCAAATTTTAATTCATTGATTTTAGCGATTAAAATTTTGGCATTTGCCACCATAATTCCTAATGAATTAATACATTTATAAAAACAATTGTACTGGAGTAGGTGTCATTTATATGATTTAAATTTAATTTATCAGGGAGATATAGTATTACTGTTTCTTACTGACACTTCAAGAACTTTTTATAAAAAATCTATCTCTTTTTATTTATTCTTATTATTTTTTTTATAATGATATTGATACAAGAATAAGTTGTGCCATCAAGATACAATCTCTGTAGTCCTTGGTGGACCCTTGTATCGTGAAAATAGAAGAGATTTCAGGGTTTGGGTCGGAGTTGAAGGAATCTCTGGATGCGGGTCTTGAAAGACTGAAGGTTATATGTAGCTGGGAAGACTGTCAGGGGAAGAGAGTTCCAGACTCTAGAATTCATAGGGATAAACGAATTTGCGAATGCGTTTGTTCGGTTAGTATCCAACTTACATTTTATTTTATCTATTATTATAATTACACTTAAATTGAAAGTAATGGAAGGCAGCCCAGGGCTAGTGAGGACAGAAAAAATTAACACATATCCAAATAAGGTGTAATTTATTGGATTCCTTCCTCCCTTCCTTTCAAACCGACGTTTCGGAGGATTCTTCCCTCCTTCTTCAGGGTTTCAAGGGGTCAATGAAGGAAACTTATCAAATGCTTCCTTCTTCTCTCCACAAGGAAGCATTTGATTTGTTTCCCTCATTGACCCCTTGAAACCCTGAAAGAGGAGGGAAGAATCCTCCGAAACGTCGGTTTGAAAGGAATGGAGGAAGGAATCCAATAAATTACACCTTATTTGAATATGTGTTAATTTTTTCCATCCTCACTAGCCCTGGGCTGCCTTCCATTACTTTCAATTAAAAGAAACCAGTCCGTCTCTCCAGAAAAAATTTCGTGCAAATAAATTACATTTAAATAATTATTGTCATCACATTGAAAAATTGGACAACTAAGTTCCTTGGAGGAATCGAAAGCACTTTTCTATCTCATAGTCTTAACTGCAGGACTACCAGTCTTAAGTAATATTTTTATTTCGTTTTTAAATTCTTTTAATCTATTTGTTATATTTTTTTCTATATGTTTGCAATGAGTCGTATAGTTAAATTTTTCAATATTTAAATCACCTGCATTATGGATTAAACAAATAGGCAAACATATAATAAAAAAAGAGAATCCATGTACCTGCCCATTAGATGCAAATCACGTGAAAAAAATATATGTATAGATTTACTGAGAGTATTATAAATAATATTGCAAACCGCTTTGAACATTTGACCAATGAATGAATTTTTCTAATGGTTTCACCTGCCGGTCCCCTCTTCCCTCCCCTTTTACTTTCACTCTCTCTCTCTCTCTGTCTCTCTGACACTCTGGTCTAGTGAATATGTTCTCTAATTTATTTCTCTATTTGGGCCGACTGGTTGGGGTGAAACTCATAACCTGGATAATAGAGCGTGGAATAATAATAAAACCACCGAACCAACCCCTCAAGGGTCAATAGAAATATGAATTTGGTTTTTAGTCAAGTGTTCGGGGAGGATTATATAGTTATATTTTACAACTTAAAGGGTGGTTGGCGGATAGGGTGGTGGCGATATGGGGCAGGACTCAACGCTTAGTCAGTTCATTCATAAATGTCAGTTTGCTTAAGGCTATTTATTCATATGCGGATTGATCCTAATCAAATAATAAATCCTTTATTCATTGATTGAGAGAAAAGAAGGAGCTGGATGATAAATATCCTCGTATGCAATGAAATTTACTTAAAAAGATCTTGACTGAAAACACAGGATTCTAATTATTCTCTTGAGGACCGAGAGTGTAGTATCGTCGATTCCCACGCCAGGGACTGTAGTTCACACTTAAAATTTAACCGACTATATTTTGGCCCCTAAACTATTTACACAAAGACGCTAAATCACATTGATACTGATTAAAACTTAACTAAGATCCAAGGCTATTTTTTCTTTCATTAATTATTTAATTTTTATAATATGTATATATATATATATTACTTTCTCGGCATTAACCATTAGCCATTTAACGATACTAAATATTAATTAATTTTTTCTCGATTATGTAGGGATCAGGTTAAAGTAGGCTTGCAGCGAGTCAGGCTTGAACCCGCGCTAGCTTGATTAGAAGGCATGTACGTTACCCACTCGACCAACTTGACCCCCATTATGTATTTTTATTGATACCCAAACAAAAGAATAAACAATCATTTATCTTGTCAATAAATTGATAGGGGGGGGGGGGGGGTCGGGTTAGGCAATGGGTAGAGTGTCAGCCTGTTAACCAAGAAGACCCGGGTTCGAATCCGACTCGAGGCATCCGGCTAAAATCTGACCCCGGGGTAGAGACAAATTAAAAAAAAATAATAAGTAGTAACGAAAATTGGCTTATGGCTAGAAAAGCCAAAAGCCAAATAAAATAAATAAACAAATAAATTGATTGTCCGAGATATTATTTTTTTAAGATGCACGTTTACAAATTTCCCAGTCATTTACGTATTTTTGAGTCGCTAATATAAAACTCGGACTTATTTAATCTTAAATAAAATTAAAATTAAAATAAATTAATTAAATATACTTAATTAATGAAGGAAGGGCTTGTCGACTCATTTCGATATAAAAACCCAATCCAAAGCTTCCTTATATAATTGCAATGATGTATTATGTTATTAATTATCCTAAGGCATGAATGCTGTTTCATTTTCATTACGTAGCATCGCTATCAAAAATATAGAGAATATATATATGTGAAAGTAATGATATTCCTTTCTGGAGGAAAAAGTAGTTTGGAGGAGAATAGAATATTACTAAATAATATGCAATAGCTAAATATTTTATTTGACACGTCATTTCGGTATTATTATAGTACAAAGTGCATACTCATATTTTAGTGGAATAGGATCCTGTTAGAATATTAGATATTATACTAAATATTTAAAGAAAGTGAATGAATCCATTCGAAATAATTTTTTCCCCTTTTGCTGCAATAGAATCGATTTTTCACTGATTAATCTCATTAGTTCACACGTGTTTTTATAAAATCCTCTTTCCACAAATATCTCTAATCAAAATGCTTTTTTATTCATTTATTTAATTTTATGTTTCATGTGAATTCGTTAATTTAAAATTGTATCATAGGGAATTGGGAAAAAAAATATCGTATTGAATATATTTTATATCTTAATCGGATTGGATGGATAAATATTATGTAATTAAAGCGAATGAATAAAATGTTCATTTTTATTCGAAATGTTCTCTTCGATTTAAATTACACATTACTATAAAATAATTTGAACTATGGACGAAACAAGTAGCCAACATTTATTTGACCTACCTCTAATTTTGTTTATAACTTTTAGTGAATTGACGGGGATGGAAATGGGTGGGGGGGGGGGGGGAAGAAATGGTAATGGAATAATTATCGGAAAAGAGGTTTTTTTATTTAATTAGTTTTTTCCTCTTATTAAAAACAAGGACTAAAAAGATGATCAAGGACACTCGATGGTGGAGAAGTAATCTCCGGAGTCAAGCGCAAATACAATGTATACATTAATGTAAAATAATTGGTTATAACTTTTAGTGATGCTGGCTTAGGGTCTAAGATTATAGAGACAATAAGTCAAATAGATTTCACACGGTGAATAAAAATCATTTTGAAAATTCATTTTTAGGCTTTCGTTCAAAAATAAAACGGGACCCAATTAGTGTCTGTGTGTGTCCATTTGGTGAACTAAATAAAATACAAACTTAAAATTTACAAGTTATGTGTATATATTTTTCCCGAAATTTAAAATAGTATTAAAATTTTAATCAAATCATTATTTTGAGAAGCGACAAATTTTTTGGGGGGTCAAAAATATTTTTTTATCTTAGGTTGTGGGACATTCCTGTAAAGATCTTTTTAAGTAGTATTAGCCTAATTTTTTACATTTATTCCCCTTTAAAATGACACTTTGAGAGAGACCCAAAGTGGCCATTTTTGTGATTTTTGTACCTGATGTGGCACAGCGTTTATAAATACCTGCTTTAATTTGAAATTATGAAAAAATTTCACAAATTCTCATTATTTCCTTATCAACGACAAATAAGAATGAATTTAATATCTCAAGTATTTTAGTTATGTAGGAGCCAACACTCACTGTGCCGTCCGACTCGCACATGGCCGATTTATTTCGTAGTGTGTAAAATTAAGTTAGCCTTTACTATAGTTTGTTTATTTTTTGTTAATTTTCTGTCGACATGTAATTAGTCTTCACCCTTTTCCTTAATCACTTTCTTATTTTTGAAAATTTAAGGGTCTACCATGATTGATTATAGGTGCTGCACCTTCTCGGCACTCTCTTTGCGTCGTATGAATTGAAAAAAAAATCATCATAAAGGGGGAGTTGACAATTCCCAATAAACGCTGTTCTATAGCTCTTGCATTTAACGCTATTTTTCCTTTATTAGATTGGAATTTGTTTTTGGAATATTAAATAAATTGTCATATACCATAAATTTCTTTTGCTATAAATGAAATTGATTCATTTATTGGATACAAATATACAACAGATCATAGCAAATATTTAATTTGAAAATTGACATGATTGTAAGGTAAATAAAAAATATAAACAGATAGGTAATTATTCAATTCATTTCTGTTTAAGCTTTGTTCTATAATAACTAAATACATTAAAATATATCCTTTATTTTTAATTTTAGATTTGAATGTGTGTGTTGTATGTTTTGTTTTTGAATGTCTCTGCTAATGTCTGATTATTTATGGCTTGATACTTTTTTTTTGACCACGAGTACTCCTTGAACACGAAAGGATGACCAACAGCAGCCCTGCCCTGAAAGAGGTCATGCCAGAGAACCATTTTTTCCCCGCCATTGCGTTTTTCCCTTCAGATCATTAGTTAGGTTTGTTAGATGCTATAAAAACTATAATTTGGAAAGTCCATATTAACACTTGGTTAAGATAATCATGTTTACCGAGATGCTGGCCGCAGGTCCCTTGGGCCACCCACAGGTGAGCTACGTCGGCATTTCCTTGCATGTATCCGCCGTTTTGACGCCCTCTCATTTTCTTGTTGACTCACGCAATCGGCAATTTCATTTCGCAGTAAAACCACCATCTCGTTAACGAAAATCCGACATGGTCTCCGCCTGGTGGGCTTCTTCGGGACCCCATTCTATCCTCTTCTTTTTTTTTCTATTTTTTATTGCAACACGCACATTTATTGTTTTCAGTTTGTCGTATGAGTTCCAGAACTCTTTACCAGATATCCATCCATAAATAAATTAATGCAGCTCTGCGTGCCAACCTGCTTTGATATTTGTTGGTTAATCAAGCGTTCCTTTTGTCCTCGGAGGTCTTTTCTCCTTCCACGTGGTTAACAAGCTCTTGCTAAGGGGAAACATGATTTATTAGAGGAATCTTAACGCTCGGAGTCGTCGATCCATCGTTTTAATATGACCGTCTATTGTTCTTCTAGTAGAGCGAGTAGCCAGACATCGGGACAATTATCTCCTAGATGACCACTAGCCGTCCAAGAATGAACTGTCATCAATCTTGACTGGATTACACGAATCAACCTGAAACTTAATAATGTCACAATCAAATGTCAAATCTCTTATAGAAAAAACATTTTTTATATCTCTTCATTTTAAAATTAATATGACAAAAAAAAAAAAAGAAAAAAATTCTAGGGTTTTTAAAAATTTTAAATGGACACAAAATTATAATTTTTAAATTGTAACGTGTACATTAAGGTGGAGTGAAAAACAAAAAATTTTGAATTTTGATATGCCTGACCTCTTAATAGTTGCTTATGGGGCTCAAAACTAATCTCTAAAAACTTTGAACCAAAATCAGTCTTGAGGTTGCACATTTTATTTAAAGTTTCAACCATATTGTGTACACTAAGTAGGGTGGAGTGAAAAAGCAAGATTTTAATTTTTTTTCAATTTTTTTTCTTCTGATAATACAATAGTTGTAAATGAACATAACAAACAATATAACAGGATTTTGGATTTTTCAGAAGTCGTCTTGAGGTTGCACAATTCACTTGAGGAACTGTTGTTTGGACTCGAATTTCGGAATTTCCTTCCTAGACTGAATCTAGGTTCTAATAAAACCATCTCTGGTTTCCTGACCACAAGCAGTTGGGAACACGCTATCATTCACAAGTTCATGAGCCGGCAGCCACTCTACTACTGTCCGAATGCATGAAATCATCAAAACTGGCTTCAAAATGAATATCGTCAAATTTCCTTGTCATTCACAGGCCGTTAAAAGAAAGCTTCAGCAACTGTTTGTGACTAGGAAACCAGAGATGGTTTTATTAGAACCCAGATTCAGTCCAGGAAGGAAATTCCGAAATTCGAGTCTAAACAACGGTTCTTCAAATGAATTGTGCAACCTCAAGACGACTTCTGAAAAATCCAAGATTTTGTTATATTGTTTGTTATGTTCATTTACAACTATTCTTCTAATTTCAGAAGAAATAAAATTAAAAAAAAAAATTAAAATCTTGCTTTTTCACTCCACCATACTGGACACAATATGGTTGAAACTTTAAATAAAATGTGCAACCTCAAGACATTTGAATTTTGGCTCAAAATTTTTAGAGAATAGTTTTGAGCCTTTAGGCAACTATTAAGAGGCATATCAAAATTCAAAAATGTTTGTTTTTCACTCCACCCTAATGTACCTACTTGTACAACTATTCTATAGCTCCATATATGAACATTCAATTTTGTTTCTTTTGGAAAAAAATCACTATCAATAATGTTTTTCCTATCTGTATGTATGTTTGTATGCCTACATTCAAATACTCTCGAGTCGTAGAAATTCAAAAATGTGGAAAACCGGCGAAAAATCTAGTTGTCATATGAGAAGCTATCGAACGATTTTGTCATGATAATCCAATTTTTTCTGATTTTCTGCATTTTTGAATGATAAGTTCTGAAGTTAAAAGCTCAAAATTTAATCTATTCTTTATTTTTGAAATAAAACAATTTTCCACCACAACAACTTTTCTAAGATGTTTTGTTTTTGAGTAATCGTGAATCCAGAAACCCAGACAGACAGAAAAAAAAACATTTATGAATATGATTAGGTATTCTTCAAGTTTCAGATATTTCTAAATTCAAAAAACAAACACAAAAAAATCATAATAAAAAATAACAAATAAATACATAATTGAAAATTTTCATATGAATTCAATACATATATGTCCGCTCAAAAAATACTGTATATTATATGATAGGGTATATTAATTCTCGACAAATAAATCAATATGGTTGCATAGATTCAAGGCGTAAAAAAATGTATGAAAAGAGTGCGTATAGAATAAACGAAGCATCTCCCCCTGTCCCACAGAGCCAAAAACCAGTCCAGACAAGTTTTAGTCCTATCAAAAATATTCTAGCTGAAACTACAAAAAGAAAAAGAAATAGATAATTGGGGAATCTTTGGAATATTCAATTTTTGAGACTTGTTATAAATATCTGGTACGTACTATATTACCTATGTGGGCAGCCCCGCTTTGGATATATGTATATTTAAATAGATCTTCAAATGATATTAATGACGCCCCTGCACACATTTATTATTTATCGTTCTGATTTATTTTTATAGAATTATTTTTTTAGATTTTCAAATACATTAGGCTTTTTGATACAATCACATGAATTCAAAAATTTCATATTATTTGAAAATTTTATTAAACTTTTGTAAATGATAAAATTTGAATGATACCATCCTCGGGTCACAAAATTCGTGAATATTAAAAACGAATAATACCTAATTAATAACAATATTTAGGGAGAAAATTCAAAAAAGACTAAATAGTTTTATAAATTAATTTGACTTAAGAATGAACAAAATGCAAAAACATAAATTTTAATAAATTATGTTTTATTGACATATTTCAAATGGCTTTCAAATAAATATTTATTTCTTTTGAATTTTTAAAATCCCTTAATTCGATTTTTTTTAGATCTCACAACTATTATACATTAATATTAATAATGAGAAGAGCCTCTTCTGTCCCTAATATTAATTACCTATTTATCAGAATTCTCATTCACTGACCACAAAAGATTACAAACTTTTTTTATAGATAATAATTTATTACCAAGCATTATAAATATATAAATTTTAAATTTTTATGTAAATTTGCATTCACCAGTACGAAAAGGTCATCACATTTACAGCTACAGTGGTACAATTTTTTTTTGCTCTTTAATTAAACTATTACGTTGTGCTATATATATTATATACTAAAGTATGTATAATGTATACCATAATATGTATGGGTATAAAAGAAATGTATGTTAATTTTTTTAATTTGTTATTAATAGATGTATGATAGGTTTATCTGTTTTATATACTTACTCTCTCGTTTAAGAAACTCAGTTTTAGATGACGTTTCGGGGGCCTGTATAGCCAAGGATGCTTGCTAGGCGGGAGGCATGAGCTCAAAGCTAAAATTCGACCACTGCACTAACACTATTAAATAAATAAATATCATACTATATTCGATCTAGCTAAATGGACTCTAGTATCCGAGTCAAAAAAAGAACGGTTTCGGGTTTAATTCTGGACTCATCAAACTGACAATCAAAACTTTAATATTAAGAATTTTTCATTTATCAACCTGACCACTAAAGCCTCAATAAACGTCCGTTTGCTTTTTATATAAATTTATCTTACCATTGATTATTTTCTAGTTTTATCTTTGTATCAACTTGAATCCCCTTTGTCTATGTTTTAATGAGGTCCCAGTCCTCCTCTTCAAATCCCATCTCCAATCAGAGGCTTGGATTCCGCGTATTTTCATAAAACGATCGATCTGATGACTTTTGATAAAGATGGTTGTTGTTGATACATTGATTGGTTCATCCATCGATTGATTCCTTTGGTGGTTTTTATCAAAGGATGGATGGCCTATTAATATTTCACAGATAAAATCTTTTCAATTCACTGCTCTAAATAATCCCATTAGTGTATTTTAATCGAGTTAAATTATGAAGTTGCCACTGCCGTCGCGATGGACCTTTTGTCTGTAGAGGCCAATATTCAATGAGAGCTGCTTTGTACAAATACGTGTTAATTCAATCGACAAGCGGCATCGAGTGAGTCTCTGTTGCTCTACACTTTGATGTGTAATAGCAGCGATTACACCCCGTAGGGTTTAGAAGGGGAGGTTGTCTGTTCCACAATGCTCTGCATATTTCCTACTCGGTTTCGTATATGCTGTTCAGAGATGGAGCACCTCTCCGCGGGATTGTGCTTCAAAGCCTCTTGCCGGCGGCGACGATCCACCCCCGACCTCTGATTTGGCCATCAGAATTTACCTTCACCCCCTGAATCTATCATATTGCCCATTACAATCAATAGATACTCTTATTTATTTATTTATTTGACTAGCGACTATAGCAGTAATACAATTTTTTCTTAAAAACAAATCAGTGAAATTGTCTTCTGCTTGATGCAAATAAACATATAGCTATATATAATTTAGCTGTTATAGACTTTAGTTTCGAAGGTTTGACCTTAACTCCCTGCCCCTAATTTTTGTTTCGATTTTAACCAAAATCTAATCAGCTCTTATAATTGTCTCTCTATAATACGGCCTCATTGCCAGATTAATAGAAATTAAAAATATATATTAATTGCTAGATTTGGCAACTGGGCTAAGATAAATTGTTAAAAAAACCGAATGAAACGAAACGATGATTCCTGAGATGAAAGTCGATTCTATTTTGCTGCTTAAAGATTTTTTCATTTCACCTACTCCTGAGACCGACAGAATTTTTTTTTTGCTAAAAAGTCGATGACAAAAAATAGCGGGAAAGTAAGTACACTCTCCTGATATAAATTTAAAAAATTTTAAGAAAATAATATAAAATATTCAATTATAAAATTTCGTGTTGATACCTTCATTGATTTTTGAGCTAGAGTAGATACTAGGAGAGGGGTGAACCACGATTGGAATTAGGTGTACACCATCTTTGGAATTACTTTGGAATTCATTAAATAATCTATTGTCATCTATTGTCTTCTACTTAGAAGTGGAAGTGGAAGTAGATGTACACAATTTTAGTTCGCGGTTCACCCCTCGGTACTAGGTATACATAAAATTTGGCAACACTCACATTAACCTACTTACATACATCGGGACAAAATAATTAATAGGTACCTCTCAAATATACATTTTTCAATATTTACTATACTAGGTTTTATTATAAAGCGAAACACCGTGAATCCGATTTTTTTTTTTTATCAAAATAGTTTTTGAGCTTTTTGAGATTATTCAAAAATACGAAGTAAAAAATAAAAATAAATAAATAAAACATTTCATGCATTATTACAATACTTCACCATTCCCCATAGAAATAAGTGAAAATATAACTCAAATTTATGTAATTGATTGTAAAAAATTCTGAATCTGATAAATATTTTTCTTCTTCTGATTGAAAAAACAAATACACTTTTCATTAGACTACTTGTTTATTTTATTTGAATTCTTATATCGCTTCATTCTCAAACTTGATTATACTTTATTATATGTATATTTAAAATACAAATTCCTTTTAAACATATTTTTTGCTTAGAGACACGTGATCGATGCAAATCTCATGTGGCTAGACAGCTGATGCTCTTCTCGAATCTACCCCTCATACCTCCCAATCATTATAGCTTCTTTTTTATCGCTCTGATTTCACACCGAGCTCTCCGGTTTCTCTGCTGTTGATAATTTCGAGGATAATTGTGAATTGTAATCGGAGCCTGGGCAAAAGCATTCACCAAAGAGTCGGTCTCCTCGACATCCTTGCACCTACACATTTGCATTCGTTCTAATTATTTAATCACAGGGGTAGGTGGAATCTCATCCAGCAAATAGGATATTCACTTTCGCCCACTCTTGCTCACTTGATTAATTACTCATCGAAATGGACCAGCAGCAGCAGCCTCTCGTGAAATATTCCATAAAATTATGACCGTTCTATATCATTTGATTTCTCCATTTAATGATCTCATTTGTATGTTCGAGAATATTCGACAAATTTTTCTCTAATTGAACTCATTAAGCATTCAAAAAGCACTCCTTGATTGAATTGACCATTTTCATAATAATAATAATAATAATATTACATTTTCATATATTTATTATAATTTGATATTGGAGTGTAAAAAAGCTTGTTAATATATGTACTAGAAATGATAATTTATGATTTGAAATGATTTTCTACCTCAAATTAATCAATTCTACCCATTTAAAATTGCCACTTATTTTCATCATTCATTTATTCTTTTCAAGGGAAATTTAAATTCATTTTAAACGAAAAATAATTGAATAAATATTGCTGATAAATTATCAAATAACTCTAGATTTCCTCATTAGATTATCAGCTTTCCAAACTTAAAGGAACAGAGACAAAGAAATATTGCAAAGACTTCAAAAATTTCAAATTCGAGTTTGCTTCCGAAATCCGCCTTTAGGGACCCCCTTAACTCGAATTTGCCATTTGTCTTTCTATTCGTTTTCGGGCCCTGTAACTTGAACTAAGTTTTGCTATGATTTTGTATTAATTTTTGTACATTGAATTTTAACAATTCTAAAATTATTTTTTAATTTTAATATTAGATTGTTATTAAAGCATCGAAAATGAAAAACAAATGGAGTGCGTAAATCATGACAGAAGAACTTTAAAATAGCAATTCAGATTAACCTCTTCATACACTTTAAAGAGTGTTTAATAAAAAAAATGTAATTAATTGTTATTGACTTTATATAACATATGTACCTATTTATTTTCATAGATAATGAGATGCATGCTAAGAATGTGTTTTTTTTTCTATTTGAGATGATATCCTTGATGTCCATTTTCCTTTAATTATCGAAAATCTAACTGAAGCTCTAATTTATTAATTTTTTATTATCAATGTTCTAAAAACAAATTCGGAGCAAAATAACTCTAAAAAATAACAATAATAACATATTCTTAAGATCTCAGAAAGGAACCCATGTATAATTCAGAAAATTAATCAGAAATTTCTACAGATTTTTACAAGGTGAGCTTCTGATTCTGATTTAATGTGAAAACGTCTTGAGAATTTTTTAAATAAACCAATAGTGGTCTAACCCAAGAGAATCCTTCAGATCATATGTTTGACCACCAAAGCCTCAACAATATTCTTTTATCTATTTAGGAAGATCCGTCTCGTATTCAATTGGATCAGGTTTGGAGTGGTTCGACCTGTTTAAAACCCAAACCCCACTTAAGAACTTTTAATTCCCTCATTTCTCCGACGGTTACTTTTCTTTCCAACCGAAGTCTGTTTCTTGTAAAACAATGAAAATTTAATTATAATTTTTCCCCCAAATTCAATTCTAATGGAGAAATGATAGGGTTTATTTGGAACTTCTCTTGCACTGTACATTTCTAATACTATAATAAGATCGTACTATTACCTCCTAATAGTACGGTCGTATTATGGAGAAGACTTCGAGGTAAGTAAAGCAAAGAAGAGCAAAGAAGCCCCGGGCCCCTCCTCATTCATCCCATCTTCTTATTTAGCCTTTCAAGAGATCCCAGCAAACAGATTAAAACTTTTAAACCGATTTAAGTTCGTTTTACATTCATTCATCTGATAATAAACCACAACATTAAAAAGTTTTTCTCCTCTCATCATTGGTGCGAGGAGGGTTGGCAGAACTCACAAAAAATATTTTTTAAATATCGGGAAAAAAGAAAACTTCATTAATTACTTATTTATAATAATTGGAAAAATTTTCTTACTGCATTGTATTTTTTATATTAAGAACACTATGAGAGAATTGCAATGATACAAATACAGAATCTGTTCATAAAGATGGAAAGTTATAATTTTGGTACTTAACTCTTAAGTCAGTTCATGCATAGCTAAAGGTTGTAAGACTCAGGAATGATGGAATTAAAAACCTAAGTCATCGGGATAAAAGTATAGACGAATAGGTATGTTAAATATGTTTCTTTGTCTTGACTTGAAGCAATCTTTTATATTGAAAATTGCGCAAATGAGATTTACAAACACTTTCTAAGCTCGTTGCCTGGAAATATTTATGTTTATTTTATTATTCAATTTATTTAATTATTTCATTCGTTACTATTTTTATTATTATTATACAAACTCGCTCTGTAATAAAGCAAACAAATAATTCAATTTCATATCTCAATATAGTATTTTCAAATATTCATATTTAAGCTTGTTCTAACCAGTTTCAAATATTATATATATTATATATTAAAGTTGTTCTTTCTAATTAACTTTCGTTTGATTTATTCTTCATATTTAATTTGATTTGCAGACTCTTACCCCCTTTTCTTTTCACTAAGTTGCATTCTCCATATCTGTTTTTCATATTGAAATATGCGATGCTCAAGAGGCCAACGCATTTCACATAACAGACTAATGAAATGGATTCTTCCTTTTCTATCATTAGAAGTGATTAAAATCCTTCGAATTCTGGCAAAGATCCGATAAACGTGTTTAGCTACTGGCCATGTGAATTTTCCTCTTTGCTTCTTTGCTAGACAAAGACCAACAAATAACCCATTCAGATAATTCAGGGGGGACACAATCACGGCAAACATAAATCCCAAGACCTATAAGACCTATTCACTATTACTGAAAAAGTGTGATAGATAATAATTGAAATATTTTCAATTAATCTGTTTATTAAATATTATTATTTATTGCATCCTTAGCGATGATATTATTTTGTAAAATGTAAGAGAATATTATTTTATTTATTTATTTATAATGTAATACAACCTAATTTGTCAAATGTATAGTGAATCCCAACTTTTTCAACTGAGACATCTAAATCAAGATTTATATGCTTGCCAAAATAATTCGCCTTATAGTTAGGCAACCCCTAACATACATATTTAAGCTAGCCGCACATGGACATTTTCAATATGAAAAATCAGCTTGAAACACAAATCAAAACAATAATAAATTTATAATTCAATAAAAATCTACATCTCATCTCTCTAATCTCTCTCTTACGGTGTAAAATTGACCAATCCAAAACAATTTATCTTTATACATATATAAAATAATAAATTTTTAATCATTGAAGACATAAATAAGGTAGGTCCAAGACCGGGAATGGGAATGATTGGGTTACAATAAACATCACAAATTATGGATTCCGGGAGAGGAAGAGATATTGAGAATTGAATCCTATTGGAATATGTGACACAATAGACAATTTGTGGACAGAACATGTCCATAATTGGATTAAGTCAAGAAATAGACCAGAGATAAGAGAGAGGGTCAAGTCAAATATTTTATATAGGTTTTTAACTTCAAATTCGGACATTTCCATATCAAATTCAGGATTTTAAAAATCAAATGCCTACTTTTCCATATCAAATTCAGGATTTCTATAAAACCATGCATATTTTACATATTAAATTATAGCTTTTTACCTGAAAACGTTTCCTGAAAGTACAAAATGCTACTCTTGAAAGGTTTTATTTAATGAGCTGAAAATTCGTACGCAAATATCTTAGAATGCTCTAAATTTTATCTTTTTACCTGAAAACGTTTCTTGAGATTACAAAATGCTACTCTTGAAAGGTTTTATTTAATGAGCTGAAAATTCGTACGCAAATATCTTAGAATGCTCCAAATTTTAGCTTTTTATCTGAAAACGTTTCCCGAGAGTTTAATTAAATTAAAACTTTTTCTAAACTACCTATAACTAATAAATTCAGAATTTATTTTGAAAAAGTCTGATTTTGATTTTTTAAATCCTGAATTTTATATGGAA
Source organism: Forficula auricularia (assembly GCA_024734495.1). Lineage (NCBI taxonomy): Eukaryota > Metazoa > Arthropoda > Insecta > Dermaptera > Forficulidae > Forficula > Forficula auricularia. The sequence continues at coordinate 3,576,049 of JALMQS010000061.1, read as the reverse complement.
AAGTCCGAATTTGAAGTAAAAAACCTATAATAAGGAAAAAATTGACAAGTGCACTAAGTCCAATTTACATTATCTTTCGAAGCGTTGGTCTTATTTGTATTGGAATAAAAATCGTAAATACAAATAGGTTATTATTAATCCAACCCCCACTAGAGTGGAAAAAAAAGAAAAAAATTCTTAATCCAATTAATTGAAATTGACTACCACCCTTTTCTCTACCTCTCTCTCTAACTATTCTGACTCTGTTGAGATTGGATTCGTTTTTTCTTGCAGTTTTCACTTTTCAATTCCCTCCAAACATCAATGGATTTAATTCGAATTCCAAAATGATGAGATAATCTGTCAAACCCGAAGATTGATTTCTCCTCCCCTTCGTTCCATTGAACAGTACTATTAATTAGTCGAAACAGACAAAAGCTGTTGCTTTTGAACCACCCTCCTCTCTCTCAGTAGCCACTCCTGTTTTCTAAGTCCAGACAAAGCTCTCTTTCCAATTGATCTGGCCAAAATGCATAATTATTACTTGGGGCGAAATTTAACGAATCATCTTCTATCAACTGATGGGAATTTTTATAGCCATGAATAAATATGTCATTACCTACCCATAACTAATCCCATTCTCCTCTTTTATTTATTTTTTGTTTGTCCAATAAATCTTCGAAAATAGACCTACTCCGACTTATTTTTTGTTCATTATGTTCTTTTATGACCGTCATTAACTTTTTTTTTTCATTATTTATTTATCTCACTTTTTCCAAAATATTAAATTCAAAAAATAAACAAGTTTGTCCCTTGTAAGGAATGAAACGTTTTGAGAAAGATAGAAAAATTCCAAACCTTTCTCAAAACAATCGATTATTATCAAGAAATCCTTATTACCGTGCTGCTCTCTTACAGAATCGATTTTCTCCAAATATGAACAGTAACTGGAGAATTTCTCTCTCCCTCTTGTACAGCTTCACTGTTGGCTCTTCCATAAAAGTAGCAACAAGAATATTTCGAAATATTTTTCTTCCGAGAACAATTATAAAATCTCCAAATTATTGCATTCTTCTTCCATCATAATCTTTTTAATGAATCTGGATTAGGAAAAATATGTAAAGATTTGCTGCGAGGTATAACAAGTAACAAATTATAGGTATCTTCAAGAAAATTCTTCGAGAAAAAAAGAAAACTTAAAATTTTTTCACTGGAAGCAATCATTCATTGTTTAACCATCTCTATTTATGGCTCTCAACTATTTAGTTCTATATTACAGAAATTACGTTTACTATATTTAAATCAATTTTGTTAAGGGAGAATGGTGTAGGTTCTTGGTGAAACATATTTTAAACTTCTTAGAGAGCCATACCCGAAACGGGCATCGGCGCCTCTCCACATATACCTGTTCTGAGTGTGTTTAGTTGTTTTTACACAGATATACGGGACCTACTTTTTAACACCGCTTCCGAACGGCTAGTTTGGAGAGGTTTACTAGGTAATTATACTCTTGGTAGGTTGCCATTGCTTTCCAAGAGGAGGCGATTTTTATATTTTAAAATTTTTTAAATTTTCATTACTTTATATTTAAATCAGATGGGGAGATCATTTTCGACACCCAATTAAATCTCTACTAAGATATCGTTTATACGCCTGAAAGATTTTATTTAATATAATTAAATATCAATATTATAATTTTCGTAGTTTTAAATGTTGTTAAGTTAAATTCCATAACAAATAACTTATCGTTTAATCTTAAATACGTAACGAAAATTAAAAAATTATATTTTAAAAAACATGCTTCTAAATAGTACAAAATAATTTAATACTTAAACAAAAAATTTGGGCTCAGAAACTTTTAATTAATTTCGACAAAGTGCCCCACGCTTTTTGATTAAATATTACATTAATTTGTACTTTTTAGAAGCATGTTTTTTAGTTTTTTACTTTATTTAATGCGAAGCATGGGGAAAGTATTGTAATTTAAAATATAATTTATTTTGTTACTTTTTAGACTTAATTATTTTTATAGAGAAAAGTTTGCGGAATTTGACAGAATGAAATGTATTTATTTTTTATATAATTGCATTTAAATTGGGTAGGTAAACATTATTTATATAGAGAAATGTTTGCGGGATTTAACAGAACAAAAGTCACATTGATAGATAGATACATAGATGGATAGATACAAGTGAAGCTAATATAAAGCATGTAAAAACTACCTAAGTTTACAGTCACACAATCTCAAAATGACATTTGAAATTATTTAAAAATAATAATTTTTATATATTTTTCAAAATAAGTTAAGCCAAAATTTCATCTTCTGGATATATATCCAACTGTTTTCCAGTATTACACTATCCATAGACAAATGAACTAAATTACTCACATTAAAATTCAAACTTTACCATAGGTTTGAAGAATAATGAATAAAAATTATATACTTAAATTTTTTTAATTACCCAGGACATCGTCATTTCTTTACAAGTTTTTCAGAGGGGAACTTTACTTAGTAAACCTTATAATAATAAATACCATATGAATGTTTATTAGAGATCATTTTTTGATTCATTGTAAACATCTCTTTTTCCACAATTTTTAAAGAAAATTGTTAAATTAAATTAGATTTTTTAAAATTAAATAATAGGAACATTACGAATTAACCATTTTCGAAATTCATTGATATTTTCAAATTTTGGCCCTTTTATCGGACACTCCTCTAAGATCCGGATATAAAGCCATGCATCTCCTCGAGCAGAAATCACTGCCTAATGAATTAGTTATTGATTGAAGGAAGGGACGGATCGCTGCCCTTTTGAGTCGTCCATAGCCTGGAGAACGAGCCCATTAGGTGCCTAATAAATTGAAGGGCGCACAACTCGAGAGGACAAAACATAACGAAAAACTCCCCTCCGCCTACCGAAAAGTACTCGCCACATTCAAAAAATCCTCCCCCTTGAGTAAACCCCCTTTCAAAAACAGGGGTCCTTTCGCTTGGATTGAGCAGATATTCCGTCTCAATAACAGATGTCTCTTTTCAGAGGCAACCCCCTCACTACCCCCTCTTGAATCCTTTAAGAGTAGCCATTGTAATCGACCAGTGGATTTTTTCAATCTAATTATTTTATAAATTGCTTGTAAAAATGTTTTCTCATCTCTTATAAAATATTTTCACTTTTATTTTTCCATTAATATATTAAAATTTGTTGGTATAATCACAATCATGTACACGGTTTCAGTAGCAAGCATATTTGTATTCTTCTTTCTTATACTTATTATACTTTTCAAAAATAAATTTGATAAACAATTTTACCTTTCAGGTTATTGCTACTATTCTCTTTTATTTAATGCTGATATTGTTATTGCAATATTAGAGATCACAAGTCTTTATTGAAAAAAAATACCATTAGTCTATAAATTAGAGATACAATTAATAAACAAAAACAAAACTTAATCTTTGGATTAGATTAGACATTTGGCTTACTTAGAATAAAAGATGAAAGAAAATGAAAATAGACAAAAATTAAAGTAAATAACAAATCTAGTTTGATAAAATATATATCTATTTAGGCAAAGGGTTCCGAACACCCAACTAGAGTTAAGGTATAATTGAGTCTAATTATAAATATTTTCTTGCAGAGATTAACAGAGTTCTTGGTTTGTAAGATGAAATCAGTGGTGTCCTCTGCGCGATATAAAAAACAAACAAACATACATCTATGTATAAATGAAAATAAAATTATACATATCGTCGCCTTAGAGTGTAAACCTGCTAACTCACAAGGAAATTTTACACGGCAGAGAAAAAACAAACAAAATTTAATATTGTTGTTATGGAGAGAAACTATTTGTCATATTTTTTTTCTACAACTTACGATCGTAATTTTAAGTATAGCAGTTTTACTTGGACGATGCTGCATTTCTTTTTCTTTCGAACGGTATTAATATGTCATATACCTACCTATGATAAAAAAATGGATTTACCAGTTTTATACTCTAAGCCGACGATATACTAATTATTTGCCACAAACATAGGACATCCTCTTTGGGTTCTTCTAAATAGTGTCTATTGGCCGATTTCACCAACCAAACTGAAACTTTTTAGTACAACTTAAATTAACTTAAACCAACACACAATTGGCTGTTTTTATTTGGAATAAAACAAAAAATAATTTTGAAAGTTTTTAAATTATTTTAATTGACGAATTATCAGAAGTATTAAAAATATACTATATTATATATTTCCCCCATTATAAACAAGTTAAATTAGTACAAAATTTCCAAAAACCCAACGCTGAAAAAATATTTTTTTTCCTTTTTGTTTCAAAATTTTAAATTCATTTCTTAATATATACTTTATTTAGATATTGTCGCTTTAATTGGAATGATTTTTTTACATTTATATACGTGTAGATCTGAAGATCTATAGTAGGTAATATTTTCTTCTTTTCTTAATATGATTCCGAAAGCTGTGGTGTTGCGGTTACCCTTTAGAAGACCATCATCGTACCTACTAAGAGGATCTATGTTTATGTTTTCTCTTTCTTACTTGGAAATAGATACCTGGAAGCGATATTGCAGTCCATGACGTATAAATATCACCCACAACGAGATTTGTATGGAATTTTATTGACCACAAATTACGGCAGGTTCGAAGAAATCCGATAAATAAAGATCGCTATAGGGAACCTAGTACAAAATTATAGGAGATGATCGTTGGCCATTTCAACCCAAGGATTGGCCAACTTGTTTTTGGAAAGAAATTTCCAGATTCCACCCAATCATTATCAATTAACCTGTTTCGTTGACTTGTTATTTATCAAAAATATTATCTAGGGGTAAAGTTAAATGTTGGGAGTGGATTTCTCATCCAGTTCTCCATCTTGGTCCAGATGACCAGCGGCTATTTTCTTCGCAAAGCATCCCTTAATCGAAGTAACAACGCAGGCGTGAAGAAGAGGCGTGGTCTGGGGCGGAGTTTCCTGACCACCCTTTTCAATCTTGCACCCTCTGCATCCACCCCCACACTTTCAGCCCTTCTGATAAAATATCGACTATTTATCTGGGAAATCTTTCTTGACAAACTTTCATTCTAAAAATGATTAATGTCGGTTTCTGGGACAGCGACTCAAAGAAAACTTTTAGCCACAAATTCTTAATAAGTGAAGTTTAAAGGATGATAGGAATATATTATATGAAATGGTGTTCTAGAAGTGAGCCAGGAATTCAGATAAAAATAAATTTTAATTTTAATTAATTATCATTTCCGTCATTAATGTGTTTTAATTCGAAAGTTTGTAATGGGAATTAAGGACAAGTTTTGTGTGTGATTGTTTTATTTTTCAACCAACATTTCGTCGACTTTGCCGACTTCTTCAGGGCTTCTACAATTATAAGAACATTATTAATAACAAGTTACAAGAATCATAATTTCAGGCCAAACATGTATCAATATTTTACCCATCAAATAGTTACATCCGAGGGGTGAACCGCGATTGGAATTAGGTGTACACCGTCTTTGGAATTCATTAGATAATCTATTGTCTTCTACTTGGAAATGAAAGTGGAAGTAGGTGTACACGATTTTAGGTCGCGGTTCACCCATCGGTTACATCACACATTAGTCTAAAATACATTTTTCTTTTATAACAATTTTTTTTTTTTTTTTTATTATTATTATGAATCTATAACTTCTTTTACATTTATGAATACCCTCAGCATTTGATAATTTCCCTAAAAGAAAAAAAATAATATAAAACGTTATGATTTTTAAATCAGATTAATATAATTTTATAAATGCAATGGTTTCTTGTAAAAATACTATAATTTTCTAATCTGATTATTTTTTTGAAGCTGCTTTCAATTTCAAAATTTATACCTATACACATGATATAAAATGAAACAAATCGAGAATATCATTGGATGCGCTTTTCTAATTTATATATTTTGATAAACAAAATATTACCTTTTGTTAATTAATATTCTATATAGAATGTAATGACATAAATATAATTAAATTACACAAATATTAAACGAGCCGCCGACAGTGATAAACGAAACTCAATTTCCATAGTGAAAAAATAATTAGCATCTGTATAGGACAGATCAAAAATGAAATGATACATCAAAAAACAACCCCCCTGCCTCCCTTTGCGTCTCTCTCACCCCTTCCACCCTTTTATAATGATTTCGATTAAACATGTGTCTATCGAATAATTTCTTCAGTGTGAAAACAGTTAAACTCAAACAATAAATACCTGCTGCCTCCAGCAGACCTCACTTCCGCTGCCGTCCAGATCTGAACAAACATACCATAATCTCCCCCTCTATTATATTTAAACCCCCGATAGGAGGGGTTAGTAGAAAATATTTTCTCGAGTGTAATATTACTTCAAGTGGATATGAATTGCTCATTTTCTATTGGTTCCTTCCAAAATATATTATAAAAGCTTTAATACTTGCAAAGGTACACATCTTAATCTTTAAAAGCATTTATGAATTAAAATTTCAAGTATATATTCATGATTTTATTCCATTCATTTTACATATTGAATAAGTAAATCTGATTATTCTTTAAGTTATTTAAATTAGTTTAGTTTAGTCTTAAAGTGAAAGGAGGTAAATTATATATCTATATAAGGGGTGGGCCAGAGAGAACCGCAATCCGGTTTTTTATATTTTATAAAGAGCCACACGTAGATTCACAAATTCAAAATTTTTTATAAATGTAATTACATATTTTCACAAGTCACATATAAGAACTTAAGAACATTTATAAAAAATATAATTATGAAAAAGAAAATAATTATTTTAAAACTTTAGTAATAAAATTCAAATTTAATAAAAATCAAATATAATAAAAATAACCATATAATAAACATAACATTAAAATTTTTATTCATTTTCGTTGATCCGGTGATGAGAGTTGAGATAATAAGGCCTCTTGGAGAAACAGTTGGTAACTTCTCTGACAAATAAAAACCCTTTTTCTATAAGTCGAAAATAGATTTGTTTATTTGGAAATTGCAAAAAAATCGATACAGTTTCGGTAGAAATTTTCTGCCATCTTCATTCTCGTTTTTTCTAATTTAAGTACGTTAAAAAATCCTTCCATTTGGATGACGCACTGCAATTGTTTTATCAAATAAGGCATACAAGCAGATTCCAAAAAAGCAAAACTGTCACACAGAATTATTAAATTAAAAAATTATATTTAAAAAAAAAAAAAAAAAAAACATGCTTCTAAAATGTACAAAATAATGTAATACTTATTCAAAAATTGTGGGCCGCAGAAACTTTTAATTAATTTCGACAAGTTGGCCCACGCTTTTTGATTAAGTATTACATTATTTTGTACTTTTTAGAAGCATGTTTTTTAGTTTTTTTTCTTTTTTTAATATAATTATTTTTTTTTATTTTTTAGTCTTAATTATTTTTATAGAGAAAAGTTTGCGGAATTTAACAGAATGAAATGTATTTATTTTTATTAATTTTATATAATTTCATTTAAATTGAGTAGGTAAACAATTATTTTTATAGAGAAATGTTTGCGGAATTTAACAGAACAAAAGTCCCATTGATATATACATAGAGAAATCATAGCACATAACATGAAATATGACGAAACACTGTACAGTATATTCATGAGCGTCTATATATATAATACTATATGTGTTAATTCTTGAAAATAATAAACAACAGAAAATAAAAATTGTTTGAATTAAGACAATTTGTTTTTTTGTCAAACCAATATTCATTTTCACATACATTATGATTTTTAACATCTACCCCTGCGGATACATCCCGCCACCCAGAGCGCTCTATTTGAATGCATACCCTAACACTTACAGGCGGCGCTTGAATCTTTTTAATCAGTCTTACTCTAAGTATTATTTCAGAAATTGGAAATCCATCGCCTTTGAATATTGTCTCTTTATTAGAATTTTATATTAATTATCTAGCCAGGAAAAATATAAACCAATACTAATACATAATATCACTTTTTGTAAGTATGTAGGTATGTATTTACATATACGAGAAGGTATTTTCAAGTATAAAATTTACGAAAAGTCAAATTAGAAACTTATTATGAGCTAAAAAAATAATAAAGTTCTTTCTAAATTATTAACTATCTTTTTTGAATAACAAATATCAATAGAATTATAATATTTTATTCGCGGTCCGAGACTATTTTTTTTCTTCAAATGTGGCCCATGTAAACCAAAAGGTTGGACACCCCTGTATTAGATCACAAAACAACCAATCACTTAAAATACCTCTTAGAACAAACTACCATATATTGAACATTTTTTTTGAAATTTATTCTTTGTGATATTTGAGATCGTTTAAATGGTATTTTGGGGGAGTTTTTTTTTCTGAGAATATACAAAAAAAACTCCAATTATTAATAATGAAAGCAGTCAACAAAGTAAATGATTCAAAGGATCGATGATGGTGTCTTTCTTTAAGAACGGGGACAATTTATCCGCAGATCTAGGATAGAAATTATTCATCGCGTCTCTTTTTCATCTCACTCTTTTGAATGGCCAGTGAACAAACAAGAAAAAACACATCAGCCAAGGAAAGCATTTGGTCCAATGAATAATGAACAACTGTTCGAATTTCATTTTCTTATCGGGTATTAATATTCCTTATTCTAGAAGATTTTAAGTGGATCCTCTTAAGCATTATCGTTAAGAAAATGATATGTCAATAGGTTCTTTCATTTCTTAAGAAGCACGATTGGATTATTTAGAAACGGATCGTTTTTTTTCATATTCAACCAATCATTGTGTATGATAAAATTAACATTAAATTAAACAAAACGTTTCAGGGATTTCTTATTTTAAATCCAAAAAAACTTAGTTGAATATCTTCAGTAACAAAATCAAAATAATAGAATTATATAATAAAACTTTTCAAGTTCATAATTTGAAACTTGTTGATTTGATGAGGTGAAACCAAATATTAAAGAATCCAAGTGCTTGTGATTTTCTAAGTTTTAATAGCAGATATACTACATTTTTTAATAGGATTCAAAAATATTGTTACGCATAAAAAGTAAAAATAATTTATTTAGGCTTCTGCCCTATTCTGAACCACAGTAGTAATTAAGCTAATAGACTAGAAGGCTAATGATAACTATATGATAAGAAAGCATACTTAATTTGGGTTTGATGCGCGTTTACGTGTTTACAGAACATTTGCGTCTAAGTTCATTCTCACCCGTTTTACTTAACGGATCGATTCTGAAACGGGATGTAAGCTTAGTGTAACGATAAATTTACATTTCCCTACCCCGCTCGAACGATTACATCCCTTTTCAAAATCTACCCATAATTCTCATGAATCAATTTATGAGTCGATTCTTAAGGGTGTTCGGAGCTGTTTATCATTTTTATAAGAAAATTCTCAAATTTTTACCATCGAATCATTAATGTATTAAATATTTATTCCCGAAATTTGAAGATGATCGTCTGTCCCATTACCGAGAAATAAATTATTGAAAATTGTCCTTTTAACATGGAAGTAAATGGACCGAGCTTTTAAAAGGGCTAAAACTTCTATACAAATTATACCATTTTCAACAAATTTATACAGATCAATAATTCAACTTTTATGAATCGATGATACATTTTTCAATAGATTTGGCATTCTGGTTAATTAGTTATTCATAAATGTAAAAAATAAGTCATTTGCATCCAACAGAATATAACTAAAGCACTAGTGTAGAATTCCAACTCTATTTCTTGAAATCGTTTTTGTGTTAAATAAATGTTTTTATAATGAGAAAAAATTCATCTCAATATTCTTTTTATTAATATTATGTATTCGAAATTAATTTCTCTCATTATTAACAATTTTTTCATTAAAAAATTTAGTAGGCAGAAGTTGTCACTCTGCAGAAATACAAAAGATTTTTTGCAGATCAACCAGATAGTGCTGCCGTCCCGAACCTCCTTAAACCAAAGCCTTCCCATCCATGTAGGCAACTCCTCGATGAACAGGATGAAATTAGAGCACCACCAAAATCGAAAATAAAATGTGTCAGAATGCCATATATCAACGTAAATTTTATGTGTTACATTGTTGGAACTCTTACATCGCGTTTAAGAATCGACCCTTAAGTTTTCATTCATTTTTTTTATCCAAATTTTATATTTTTCTTTATAGAAAGTTCATTTGAATTTCGGAGTATTTATAAATTCGGAAAGAGAGGAATTCATCCAGTAATGTAAGCCTCGGTCGAATAAAAATTCCAAATTTTAGAAGACAGTATCGGCTTTAATTATACATATATATTTCGGATTATTTATCTGATTAAAATCATAAACTCTATTTGTTCATTTTCATTAATAAATTTGGATTTTTCCCTCCTTCTACTAGTTAGCTTTTTTTTCTTTTATCTCACTTATCCCTTGTTATTTTCTTTTTCCACATATATACAACAAAAAAGACTTTTTAATTAGCAGATCGAAAGTGACAGAATAAAATTACAAAAGATTTTCTTTTCTACTCGGGCGTCAAACGATTTTTTTTCATTTTATATTTTTCGCCATGCAAAAAACTAAAAAAATAAAATGACACCTCGTTCACGGGTTCATTAGACCGCTCCATTTGGGTTTAGGTTACCTCATTATCTGATCTCGGACCTTTCCTCTCTTAGAGCAAGAAGGGTGTCATTGAGAAAACCCTCTGCTCTCAACCTCCCGGGACTGTGTAATGATGATAACGCTGATATCAGTTAGATTATATAGCGGTCACCTTGGCACCTGATAGCTCTGAGTTTACCTTTACATTCTACCTAATCAACTTTTCCTGGCTTATTTTCTCTTTCTCTCATTTACATAGAGTAGGAAAAGCTTTCTCGTTAAAATCAACATCTATCCATTTTCAATCTAATATACTATATATTTATTATATATATACCTATAGACAGTTCTAAAAAAGGTTTAAAAAACTTGCATATCAGTTTCAATATCAAGTATTGAATACTTGTGTTGCATTGCATGCATCTCGTTGATATTAGGTTATTTAATTTTTTATTCATCCGATCAATTCTATAATTTTTTGCTCAAAACAAGTTTTATTCAGTTATTTTTTATAATTAAAATTTAATGTCTTTATCGTCTTTGAAAAGGATATTATTAAACACAGTAAAAAGTGTAAGCTAACATCACCATGGTGCATTTTCTGCCGAAATCCTTCTAACTGGACTCGAATTGAATTATCCATAATGTAAAATTTTCTATCCTAGCGTGTAAATCTATTCGCTTTAACCTTTTTGAGGTGTTTCGGGTATATTTTTTGGAGGGAATTCCAATTAATTAAAGGAATATACTAAAAGATGCAATCCTCAACCCTCTTTTCACTAGAAATGTAACCACTAACAGATCTACTGTAACATAACTACTTTCCAAGCTATGGGACATTATTATCAGTACACATGGAAGCTGGTCAATTACAATTTATCTATAATTCTTTAATAGCCCCAATGTTGATATGTATAGTTATTGACATAATAACATTTTCCGCATATTAGTGTTTTTTGCTTGGACATCATTAAAGCTAAGGCTAGTTTACAGTCTCTACTTTTAGTGACCAACTGATTGGTAATTTATCAACTTCATAGGTCACTAAAATTTCCACATTCTCTCCAAAAGAACGACACATCATCTTCATTCATTGCTGAACGTAGGCCTCCTTTATTGGAGGTTGATTTTTAAAATCAACTAATGAACATTCATTTCATTTGCTAGTTCAAACTATTTCTACTCTAAGTTTTATAGATAAAGTCTTTTATCCCGTTTCTATCTTTGGCTAAAACCAAAATTTTCAATACTTCAAAACCCGTCTCCACACTAACCTAGTTCTTAAATAATACTCTAGCTCTAGAGGTAATAACCTCCTCTTTTCTCATGAGATACGAGTCTTTCTTGTCTTACCGTAATCATAAAAAAGTATTATCTTTTAAATGTCAGTTAATCTAAAATCTTGACGATTTAATATAATATTGTACCTATATTTATTTGTTAAGTGGCTTATCTATCTTTTGTAAGGCGATCGAAAGTTTGAAGGACATTTTTGACGAGATCATCTTAGAGATCTGGTTCCATCTCTCGAGAGATTTACAAAAGCTCAAACGATTACTGAGATCTAGATCTCAATTTCCATACTTCGATCCTCTTAGGACTAAACAGCGTCCTTGGAATAAAATCCTTCTTTTGAAAAGCCCCTCATCGAGATTTTTATAATAACTTATATTTTATATAAGAACCAAATTTCATTGCTTGTTATATAAACAAGAGGACAAATTAACTTTGAATTCTGTGCCTTGTGAATTCTATGTTGAAAAAGTCCTCAAAACAATATTAGAAATGGTATATGAAATATAAATAGACATAACCAATTTTCTCAATAAAGTCATTCTTTTGATTTTCGATAAACAAAAAAAAATACAATTCCAAAAAGTTTTAAATCTATATTTGCCGGCAACTTGCACTCTTATATATAGAAAGTCAGTTGATATCGGTGAATTTCACCCTATTCCTTCTTTTTCACTGTTTTGCCCTTTAATTTCTTCAAGCGAATTCAATTAAATTAGCAAACTAGTTAGATGCCTTATTCCGCAAACAAATCTACACAATTTCTGCTGCCTTGAACTCGTTACTCTCAACTCAAACTGAAATTTTTAATACGCGACTGATTTTCCTCCCTATCGTGTCTCTTTTGATCTTTGAATTAGGAAACGAGTCAGGCACTTCGCCATCCCCCTTATGATGCCTTTCTATTCTAGAGACTAAATTCTATAAATAAAAAGAATAACATTGCAATCACATGTTGAAAACAATTTTGTTCAATAAAGAATTTACTTTTTAAAGATTTTTTTGTTTTTTGTTTCAGGTAAGCCCTTCACCACCACCTTATTATGGCCAGAATGCGCATTTCAACTTCGTAAGTAACTCTTCCCCCCTAATTGAAATATTGCAAAATTTAGTTTGATACCAAATTTCAAAACAAAAATACTGATTATATTAAACAAAATAGGTATATTATTATAAGAAAGAGTATATTTAGAAGTCAAGGTACAAGATACTGTGATGTTAATTCTTCTCTTGGTTATCGAATAAGAGCACTCTTCTTTTGTCGCTTTTAGTCTTGACGCTTTCATTTTACTCAAATCGCTCGGTTCTTGATGAAATTAGTAAATTGAAATTGCAAGGACTTAATATCTGTTATCTATCGTTGTAGGTGAAATTTTATTAATGTTAAATTTAGACCTAGATATTAAAAACTGTAGCCACTGAGGATAATGAAAGTTCAGCGGAAAGTTTCTTGGAATTTTAAACTTTGGAGTACAAATATTTTAACACCCTTAAACAGGGCCGTCCAGAGAAGGGGAGGGGGGCAAGGCGGGCAAATGCCCAGGGGTCCGGAGTCGTGGGGCCCAGGGGCTTGAAATTTTTCTGGGGGCCCTGTCCTTAAATGGAACTTGTAACTAAAAATTGATCGATTTAATTTATCTCTTTAGAAGCAACTTACTAGTTCAATGCGATGATTTAAATACTTTGATCTATATAGATTTCTTTGAAACTAAAATAATATAAATATATTAATATAAATAGTATATATTTTAGATAATAAGTAAAAATATATTTTTCTAGGTGGGTTTCACAAATAAAACAAATATATGTTTTGAGTTTTTTTATCTCGATATATATTTCGGGTTATGAACCCATCATCAGGAGTTACAAAAGAAAACTAAATATAAAATTGGAAACAAATGTATAAGTGAAGTTTAATTGGGAGGAACGTACATGGTAGGGGGAAAGAATGCAGTATTGGTTATTGTACCACCTAGAAAAATATATTTTTACTTATTATCTATTAAAATGTTTCACCTAGAACCGACACCAAATTATTTAAAGATTGTATATATTTTAAATTGAAAGTTTCTTTTTGCCGAGAGTAGCAGAATTTTTATAAATTAAAGGAGACAATAAAAGAATGTCTTATGCTGGAAATCGTTATAAATAAAATGAACAATTTATTTTTCCAGCAGAAGACACACTCTTTTATTGTCTCCTTTAAGTATATATTTTCATATTTAGGTACAAGGTAAAGAAATTCAGTATCCAAAATTTTTTATTTTATTTTGTGAACTAAGCTTTTTAACTAACCCAACGATTTCATGAATAAAAAGTGGAAAAAATGAGATTTTATCGAAACGTGCTCCATTTCGGATAGACAATCAATTATTAGGATAACAGCGACATGACATCCTCCTGTGAATGGCAAATATTTGATGCCAAGTGTTGCCCAAACAACAACGTATTTTCTTAATAAAAGGGAGAATGGATCTTGATAAAAAAGTCAGAGGCTGGGAGTGGCAGACCCGAAGAAGGATGCCATATTGGGGGCGGATTGCGGGGGTGGCAAGATGGCGGCGTGACCACCCTGCGGCCAGGAAATTGCCCTCCGCGAATGTTTGTACAAAGACGGGGTCCCTCGGGAAACGGCCACTTTGCCCGGCCAAGTTTAATATTATTTTAATTGGCTCACGCTAGATTGGGCAGAGAGAGCCTGGAGAGAGCGAGACGGGATCTGCGGGAACGATTCGCTTGCAAATGAGCACCGGCCGCCGATTTGCATTTAGATTCGCTCGGCCCTCTCTCTGGCCATGGTCCATCTTGCCCCGGGTCACCACCACCCCTGCCGACAAACGACACACCCCTAATTGCATCGGCCGACACTTTTTCTTACAGTTTTTTTCCTCTCCCTTCAAATAGATCAAATAAAAAGGGAGATTGAAAATATATAATTTATCCATCATTTAATATGAAAATCGAAGATCTTATGGCAAGAATTTAAGTCTCCTTGATGGATTTTAACTAGATTTGCAAGAAATATTCATTTAAAACCAATAATTCCAAATATAGGGTGGGGCATAGAGATCTACCACATTTTGAAAAGGTATAAAAAAAATGAAAAAATTTAACTAGAAAAAAAAAACTGAATATATTTTTGAAAAGAACATAAAATAATTTTTTTTAATGTGTTTTAAACATTATCAGACAAATAAAAGGAGGTAGGGGGGCAAAAATGAAAATTCTAGCCCTTTTGACCAAACCCAACCAAATTTTGTATACATATTCCGTGGACCCCCAGAAGGCTAGAATTGCAAAAACTAACCAAATTTTGTATACATAGTTTAGTCGGAATGGGCTAGAATTTTCATTTTTGACCCTCTCCCTCCCCCATTTTGGGTGGTTATTTTTTGCATTTCTAGCCTTCTGGGGGTCCACAGAATATGTATAGAAAATTTGGTTGAATTTGGTCGAAAGGGCTAGAATTTTCATTAACCCTTTAAGAAAGAACTTCACATTGATTATCAAGGAAAATTTAAATGAGAGTATATTTACAGGGCTTCCAACTAACTAGGAACCCATACACAATAAGTTCTTGTACCCTTACACGTCTGTCATAGCCTTGTAGTTTATACAATCACTTGTTGTAAAGAAATTTCTTAGGCCTATACGTTTAATATTTACGATTTCACGTTTTTAAAGAAGTTATAAAAAAATTTGAGGACATCTCCAAACGAAAAAGTGCTTATGCTAAAAAACGTTTAGGCACCCCATAAAGTGAAAGATATCTTTGAATAAGTTTTGTAAAATCCTTTAAGCATAATTTGACGCCCTAGTCTCAAGCTATGATTCTACAAAGTAGCTAACAGCTTTAAAGTTAACCCTTAAAGCCTTTTAATAATTATGGTTCCATCTAGTTCTTGCAATAATATATTTATATTGGTAATAACCAAATATAACTTGCCATTTTGTAGATGAGTTTTGGCTTTTCGGATCCCTTCACTCATCCATCCATTGCCATGGCGCATCTCACAAGGAGACAATTAGATTTAGGGGTTTAACTCAAAATGGGCGCCTCCTCTTCACTTACCTATTCACCCCTGTTAAAAGGAAGAGTCACCGGGGGTGGTTTTCTCTCTCTCCAATTGAAACATCTTCCAGCGCACATGCCAGCCACTCTCTCTCTCTCTCTCTACTCTAATCATCCCAGAATCGATGCATTATTCATTGATTTCAAACACTATACGATATTTATGAATGACATAGGGAACGTCCTCCGCATCCAATGAATATGCCATTATCTAAAATCTCTTATCTCTGGCAAAATCATCCCCTCTCTCTACTCCTTTTACCCTGATCTTTTATTTAAATAAATAATGAAGTTTTACACTCTGGATTGCTCTATAATTAAAAAATCAATCAAAAATTCAACGCTTATTAATAATAATAAATATATGAAAAATAGATAACTTTCAAAATGGCCTCGAATATATGCATCTTAATTTTTTTTGACTAGCTGATGCAAAAACTATTATTCTCATATATCATAGTAGGTATATTTCTTGATTTATCTAGAAATTTTCTTCTGATTCATTTTCATAATGAAATATAATCTCCCACTATAACAAATTATAATGCTTTAAACAATTTGGGTTTTAAAAAATAAATAAAGTATTTTAAATTAATATATATCCCTAAAATATCAAACATATAGAGTATTTTCATAAATATAATAAGGTCGACTTCAAAATTTCAGGAGGATTTTTAAATATTCAAATTATTATCCGTTATTTCAAATATTTCTATAAAATTGTCGCATAGTTTCAAGGGGAAATTAAAATGAATGATTTCCCGAAAAGGGTGCTGATAGAAGGTTTGAAGTCCCTGCCTGGTATATCTTCTATCTATATATCTTCCAGTTCAAGCATGTCAAAGACAAGTCCAGACGAGTTTTGGTCGAATAAAAATTGTTCTCGCTGAGGAACTATTAAATTAGAAATAATACAAAAAAAGAATAAATAAAGATGATTCGAGAATTTTTGGACTAATCCATTTCTAATATCTCTCAATATATAAGATCGGAAATAACTAAGAGTGCTATCTAGTTAAGTCATAGCTTGCTTATAGCAATAGTATTAGGAGAAATTGAAGATTTTCTTATAGGACAGGCTGATTCATTGTGGAAGATGGTCGATTAACATCTCAGGGACTGTGGAGTTTAAGTCAGAAGATTTAATTTCTGACCCCTACCCACTCACACAAAGCAGTATCCGTTTTGGGCAAACGTCCCAAAATATATATATTTTTTTAAATTAATGTTAAATTTGAGAAATAACGAAAATGATCCGGTATTCGATGAAATTTGCAAAACAAAAATGCCAAGAATAAAATAAATTTTCACAAAACGAATGGTACATTTTTAGACAGCATCCTCTGGTTGAAACGTCACCAACCGCCCCTGATATTATATTTCGTATTAATTTTATTTTAATTTATTGATATTATGAAAAAATGTATATATATTTAACTTTAAAAAATGTATTATAGTTCGCGACTGTTGTAGAATAAGGTTTATTTTTACTTACTGTGATATATAATTATTTCGTTTTCGTGAAGTTAAATTAAGTTTACTTTTGAATTGAAAAATAACTTAACACTTGAATTTAATATATTGCTTGAGGAAATTCAATTAATTTATATTCTCTATTTTCAATATACCTAATTCTATTACAATACTATATATTTAAATAGGTTTATACACAGAAATACTTATATATATTTACTCCAAATTAATTATTTTTATATTTCTATAGGTTATACAGATGAATAGATAAGAAGCAGGTAAATCAAAACCAATCAAATCTTTACTTATTCATTTATTTCGAATGAATCGATAAGTCAAGTGAGTATTATTTATCTTTTAAATGAGCTTGATTAGCACTTAGGGTTAATTATAATACCCAATCATGAAATTAAATATTAAATTTAAAGATATTCATACAATGCAATGAGCCAGTTGAGATTCTATTCATCTCCGCATAACGCATAACCGAGCTTTCTATAAACTCATTTATGAATGGAAAAAATTTGTATTTATATATTTTTATTTATTCTTTTCAAAAAAAGGTAATAGGAAAAAAAAGCGAATTTTAATTCCCATTTCATACTTAATTTCTTCAAGGACTTATTCTGTACTTTCATCAAGGGAAACTTTTCATTCATTTCATTATATTTTTATAAATTATATAAAAATGTTCGATTTGCCATTGAGTATTCGTTCTTTAAGAAGTTTTAATAGGGGGAAAAAAATCTAACTATAGCAAATGGTGATGGATGGAATAATTCGCCAATTTTTCGATTATAAGTTTTCGGGTGAATAATCTGTAGAGAGAGGAAGAATGGGCGTTATTTGAGAGAAGGTAAGGGGTTTTGTGAATGATCCAACAACATTGGAAATTTTCGCAATTAAATATTTGGGCGCCTGCCCTCCCCCATTGAAGAATATTCCGACGCGTGAGCGAATGCGTGCATGTGTTGGCCCTGTGTGTGTGTGTGTGTGTGTACGCGAGGGGCTTAAGATAAAACTAATATAACAGCGGCTCGTCGGGTTTATAAAAAGCGCGGGGGAGGTTCGGGGGTGAGGGCGGGGGGGGCCTCCAGGGCGACGGTTTCCTTTGATCATGCCGACGCCAGCGACGTCGTCTCTAAATTACGTCAACGCGTAGCGACGGCGTCCCCCCTGCACTCCCCCTGGACCCTCATCCCCTCATCCCTCATTCGTCCCGGCCTTCATATTTACGTCTCTCTTGTAATCGTATTCCTAGGCTTTTTCTCCCTACTCTCTCGTTTCTTCACCTAATCATCACGCACTCTGTCTTATCCCCTAAAGATTTCACCCCCGCACACACTTCCATCCGCCCTACTTAAATCATGATAATTCTACTCCAGCTTACTAATAGCAATTAAATTCGTGATTTCTATCTTTTTTTTTTACCATATTGGAGATATACGAATTTTTCCGTGACTTTACTCCAGCAGGTCATTTGTTTCAAATTAAATTGAAGGAAAAAATGAAAAAAATTTCAAAACTCAATTCACTCTCCGGTTAGATCTGCCCTAGTTAAAATCTATCTATCTATCAAGTAACAAATAATAATGAATATACAATTGGACAGATGAAGGCACTAGCAAGAGTTTTATTATTTTATGATTATCTGATAACTATTTTGAGATTTTCCTTCTTCAGGGTCTAGGCAGGATTGAGGGGATGACTTTGAGGGATTTCCATTCATAATTATAACATAAAACAATATATACAAAATAAAATAAGATTTATAGATCTATTTCACAACGAAAGTTTCAATTTTAAAAATATCAAAGGAGCACAGGAAGTAATTATGAATTGAGTATACTTTTCATTGACTTTTCGTTGTAAGTAGATCTACCCTTCTTTTGTTTTGTATATATTTGTTTGTATTTTATGTATTGTGAAATAGAATTATGAAAAATCCCAATACTAACGATGTCTTCGTCTTCCTCAATTATATAAACCCTGAAGAAGGAGAGAGTAAAATTCTTCAAACGTCGTGTTATCAACAAATGTAAAATATAAATCAGATATATTCATTTTTTACAAATACCTTGGAGTGCCTTCTGCATCACATCCACTGTAGATTATACCAGTCCGGTCTCCTAAAGAAGCAATAATGCAACTGAACGTAAAGTACAA